>VONZ01001819.1:0-93857 GCA_012976165.1 Labeo catla | reverse complement strand
CGCCTGACACCCTAAATCAGCTGCAACACAGCGGACCGTCAGCCCGGACTCACTACGGGACAGCTCAGCCTTTAGCTCCTGCAGTTTGTCATCCGATCGGGCCGCAAGGATCAGAGCCGAGCCCGGTGCCAGACGAGGCGCAATGGACAGAGCCAGAGCCCGGCCAAAGCCTTTCGACGCTCCGGTGATGATGGCCAACGTTTTACCGAAACCCGAAACAGCGATCATCTCTCCCAGACACGTAATGCTTTGATTCTCTGCTGTGTGTGCGAGGATATCGATTCGTTACGCCCCCGGAAGACAGGCGAAGACAAAACACGCCCACTTCAGATGAAAAGCCACCAACTTTATACGTTTTGTTTCTACAGAGTGTTAATGTCCACTACCAGTGAAGAGTTTTTGAACAGTAAGATTTTTAATGTTTTTTTAGTCTCTTCTGGTCACCAAGCCTGCATTTGTTTGATCCAAAGTACAGCAAAAACAGGATAATTTTACGATTTTAAATTATTGTTAAAATAAGTATTTTTTAAAATGTAATTTATTCCTGTGATCTCAAAACTGAATCTTTAGCTTCATTACTCTAGTCATATGATTCTTCAGAAATCATTATAATATTCTGATTTGCTGCTCAAAAAGCTTATGATGATGATGATGATGATGATGATTGTTATTATTATTATTATTATGTTGAAAATAGCAGATTTTTTTCTGGTTTCTTTGATAAATATAAAGTTCAAAAGAACAGCTTTTGAAATATATAGTGTATAACGTTACAAAAGCTTTTTTATTTCAGATTAATGTTGATGTTTAGATCTATCTGTTCATCAAAGAATGCTGGAAAAAATGATTTAGAATGATTTCTGAAGGATCATGTGACACTGAACACTGGGGTAAAGATGCTGAAAATTTAGTTTTGATCACAAGAATAAATTACACTTTCAAATATATTCAATTAGAAAACAGTTATTTTAAATAGTAAAAATATTTCAAAATTGGATCAAATAAATGCAGGCTTGGTGAGAAGGAGACTTCTTTACAAAACATTAAAAATCCTTCTTGTGTCAAATATTTTGACTGGTAGTGTGTTTATTGATTTACTTATTTATTTGTAATTGCATTAAATGAAAGAGATAGCTGTGAGAATGAATGTGCGAAGTAGGCTGTGTCAAACTCGAAAGAAACATTTTGTGCATTTTTATTTACTGCAAGAATGTGTTTGTTTTATGCACTGTATATTGTTTGTGTACCGTTGTGAACTTAATGTGCGCTATCAAACTAAATTCATCTCATTCTAATCAGTTTTATAATAAAATCAATGCTTCCCTCTAGCGGACACTAAGGACACTCATCTCGTTACAAAATAAAAGCTCACATGTTTTACACCACAAATTGAAAAAGTATTTAATTAAGTTATGTTATTTAACTAATTAATAATTCAGCATCAAAAGCCGAAACATTTATTATTTTAAACAACTACAGTTCAGCTTTTATTATGAAATCCGGTCGCGCTCTCTGCCATTTTGCACGGATCCGGCGTTAAGCATGGCGGTGGAGATGAGGCTCCCAGCGGTTCACAAACACATTTCACTGGCAGCGTCTCAGTCTAACCAGGACGACAAACACCTGGTGGTTCCTGGCGATGTCATCACATCTGACACGGGCTTCATGAGGTAAAAGCCTGTTCTTATATGAGCAAATACATATAAAAAGAGCAATAGCAAATACTGTGCTGAAGTCAGTATGTGCTAACGAATAAGTTATCAACAGTGTTTTTTCGTTATGGAGATAGTTACCATCAGAGTCACGAGTAAATATCAACTCCTGAGTGTAGACATTATTAGTTAATATCATTTTTTCCTACTATAAATTAATTGACTGTGTAGAGTGAGCTTGTTTGTATTAAACATAAGCTTGTCTGTGTGGAGGATCTTATTGGAGAATTCTGTTGACTAATGAGTGTAAGTAGTGTATTTTGTGTGATTGTGAAGATCCTCCTCATTCTCAGGGGTCATGGCACATACATGGATGAAGACAGACTCACGGCTTCAGTTGCTGGAGAGGTGGAGCGAGTCAACAAACTCATCTGTGTGAGACCACTGAAGACCAGGTGCACACTTAAACACTGTATTTACACTGCACTACATTACACGCTTATACACGCTCACACTTACAATGTCTCGCTCTCACTCCCGCAGGTATAATGGTGAAGTTGGCGATGTGGTTGTTGGCAGAATCACAGAGGTTTGTTTTGTTCAGAGAATTGTGAGAGAACTGTGATCGTCGTCTCTGGAGTTGAGGCTCTGATGATGTGTGTCTCTAATGATCCAGGTGCAGCAGAAACGGTGGAAAGTCGAGACTAATTCGCGTCTGGATTCAGTGCTGCTGCTGTCATCAGTCAATCTGCCCGGAGGAGAGCTGGTGAGGATATTACACAACCCAGAACAACACCAGCTGACTGAACATTATCCTGGTCTTTAAACGGCTGCTTACCAAGATCATAAGACAACATAAAATACTGATTATAGATTATTTATTGTGTGAACAGAATTTGAGTGTGGAGTGAAATGAGAGGCAGTCATCAGACACATATTTAATCACACAGTGACACCTTTGACCAGGCACAGTTATTCTAGTATTTTACTCACTTGCTCACTAGTTTCTACAGTCGGTGTCTGAAATGAACCAACCTTTAACTGTTTGTAGGAGTCAAATGCAATGAGATGTTGTTTGTTTCTCAGAGACGGCGATCAGCGCAGGATGAGCTGGCCATGAGAGACTATCTTCAGGAAGGAGATCTCATCAGTGTATCCTCACCATTAAATCAATGTTTATTTCATGTTCCTGCTCTGATAGTCGATGATTCATCTGTAATTATTATTCCAATCAGTTAGTGTTTTTGCTAACTAAAAAACAAAATATTACAACTAATTTTAGTTGGCTGCAAAACGATTAGTCACGATTAATCACATTCAAAATAAAAGTTTATGTTTACATACTATATGTGTGTGTACTCTGTATATTTATTATATAGCAGTACACATACATATGTATATATATTTAAAAATTGTATATATATATATATATATATATATATATATATTTATACTTGTATAGAATTTATATCATATAAATATTTTATATATAAATCTAACATTTTCTTTAATATATACATGTATGTATGTTTTTACATAGTAAATACACAGTATACACACATATAGTATGTAAACAATGTATATATCAATACACATGTATATATTAAAAAAATTGTATGTATATATATATATACTTGTATATAATTTATATTATATATAAATATAAATATTTTATATATAAGTCTAATATACAGGGTTTGTATAAGGTGCTTGAAGTACTTGAATTAGACTTTTTAAATTTAAGGCCTGGAAAACCCTTGAAAATAGCGATATTTCTGAAGAGATACTTGAAAAGTGCTTGAATTATTGAAAGACAGTGTATCTATAGTGTGTTTAATTTATTTCAGTAAGCACACCTTTTCACGCAAAATTCATGCAATTCAAAAAACATTATACCTTGTTTGCTTATTACATTTAATGTCAGAAAACAATCAAGCTGAGCAAGTAGTAGGAATAACAGTGTCGTATAGACATGGCTGAAGACGCAGAAAGAGGAATAGATAAACCGAATCAATTGAGTCGTTTACGCTGGAACCACTCCAATTGATTCAAACTTGTGACATTGATTGTTCATTTCAAAGGATTAACTAGCAAAAATCAGGTCAAATTAAAAGAACCGTTCATTTTCAAATTTCAACATCGCTTGTAATGATTTTAAAAAGCACGTAGTGCTTTTCAGATTGCGTATCGCAAATCATTTATTTGCGATCGGAAAAAAATGCATATCATTTTATTTTAAATCGGAACATATTGTGAATCATTTGATTCAGTTCGGGACTTCGAAGCATGTATTGTGAATCGATTGAATGAATCAAATCAAATGATTTGCGACACGCACTCCGAAGATCAGAACTTCGGAGTAGGTTTGTGAATCTTTTACTTTAATCGGAACTTCAAAGAGTGGATCGCAAATCATTTTATTCCGTTCGGGACTTTGGATCCCCTATCATTTGATTTAGATCAGAATGGGTTCATAAATCATTTTGTGAATCGAATGATTTTAATGTGTGTGTATATACAGTAGCCAACGTTTGAAGTGAATCAAAACCTTTCATCATAGTTGTCCTAAAACCAAAACAATACCCATTCTTGTCTTAGGACATCTTTGATGATCTTTTTTGATCCACTTCTAATGTTGGCTACTGTATATACACACACACGTTTATATATTTTCTTTTAAAAATTGTATGTGTATATATTTATACTTAAATATAAAAATAATTACTTTATATATAAATCAAATATATTTTTCCTTAATATATACTTGTATGTTTGTGTGTATTTATATACACAATAAACACAGTACACACACGTATAGTATGTAAACATAATTTTTATTTTGAATGCAATTAATCGTTTTGCAGCCCTAAATTTGAGTAATTGAATTACTGAATGTCTTGTCTGATTGTGGGAGTGCAGTAGGTTGTGACTCTTATTTTCTTGATTTTAAAGAGCTGGAGTGTATTAGCATTTTGCTTGGATCAGATTTATTATTATTATTTGCAGCTGTGTTTCTTAACCCCTTTCAAAGGCAGAAGTTCAGTCGATCTTTTCAGACGGCGCTGTCTCTCTGCACACACGCAGTTTAAAGTACGGCAAGGTGAGAATGAAGCACATCACTGTATTAAAACAGAGTGTTACGAGATGAGCGTGAATGATGCTGTGTTTGTTTTGTCAGCTGGGTCAGGGTGTGTTGGTGCTCGTGTCACCATCTCTAGTGAAGAGACAGAAGACTCATTTCCACAATCTGCCGTGCGGCGCCTCCATGATACTTGGCAACAACGGCTACTTGTGGCTGTATCCCACACCGGGACAGCAGGACGAGGAGGCCGGAGGATATTACACCAGCATGGAGGTCAGACTTTCTGTTGCTGCTCACGTTATCACACTAATAATACAGCTATGAGTTTTTAATCATGTAATTCTCTTTCGCTCGCTCAGCCCGTGTCTCTGTCCGATCGGGAGGTGATTTCCAGGCTCAGGAACTGTTTGTTGGCTCTTTCGGCTCATAAGGTTTTGCTGTACGACACAAGCGTGCTTTACTGTTACGAAGCGTCTCTTACGCACCAGGTATTATTGATCAGGTTCTCTCATCACATAATGTCTCATTGAGCTACATGCATGATCATAAAGCATTGCATCATGATTTGTTTTCTTGTAGATTAAAGATATCCTGAAGCCAGAGATCATGGAGGAGATCATTCTGGAAACAAGGCAACGTCTAGTTGAGCTTGAAGGATAAAGCACCGACTGTCATTTTTTTTTTTTATATGAACATTATAGTTGATATTTTGGAATAAATGAATTTGTCAGAAAACGAGTGCCTTTTATTGATACTTGTGCAAATAGAAACACAGCCTCTGAAAATGTAGAGCATGGTGGGACCAACTCAAAAGTCATAGGTTTGATTCCCAGGGAAAGAACTGATAAAATGTAAATGTGTTTCTTAAATGCAGTGTAAGTCACTTTGGGATAAAAGCCTCTGCCAAATGCACAAACGTAAAAGTGTGTTAAAGGAAAAGCTGACCCCCAAATTGGAAATTTACTGAAAATGTATTTAACTTCAGGTTGTCAGCTTTGCTTCTTCATGGGAACACATTTAAAGAAATGTAACATTCCATCACTTTCTCACCAGCGCATCCTCTGCAGTGAATGGGTGCCGTCAGAATGAGAGTCCAAACAGCTGATAAAAACTTTACAGTAATTCACACCACTCCAGTCCATCAATTAATGTCTTGCGAAGCCACAAGTTACATGTTAGTAAGAGAAATCCATAATTAAGACATTTTTAACGTCAACCCATTGCTTCCAGCTAAAATGTATTTTAGAGTCCAAAATCCATAATAACGCTTCCTCCAGTGAAAAAGTAATCTAGTCTGAATCAGGAGAGAAATATATGCACAGATCAAGCACCGGTTACAAGCCAAACATCTTATACAACTTCTCATCATTGTTAGAAACCGTAATCAAAGATTGTGTATGTGATGAATTTACATGTGTCGTTTCTCAGTTTCAGACAGTTTCCCCTGGTTTACAGACAAGGCTTAAACCTAGTCACAGACTAAAATGTAAGGCTGAGCTGTTTCAACTGAAAGAAACTTGCACTGAAATATGTGACCCTGGACCACAAAACCAGTCATAATACATCATTATACATCATCTGAAAGCTAAATATATAAGCTTTCAATTAATGAATGGTTTATGGTTTGGCTGAGATACAACTATTTGAAAATCTGGAATCCGAAAACCAAAATATTGAGAAAATCACCTTTAAAGTTGTCCAAATGAAGTTCTTAGCAATGCATATTACTAATCAAAAAATTTTGATATATGTACAGTAGGAAATTTACAAAATATCTTCATGTAACATGAAGATTTTCACTTAATATCCTAATGAGTTTTGGCATAAAAGAAAAATCAATCATTTTCACCCATACAGTGTATTGTTGGCTATTGCTACAAATATACCTGTGCTATGACTGTTTTTTGTGGTCCAGGGTCACATATGTCAGTGCCGTTGTTTTGTCTCAAGATGCACACCAGTAGTGTTTTTTTTCTAAGGCATGTTTATAAAAATTACTTTAATGTCCTAATTGAACTATGGCCTAATCCTGGCTTAGTCTAAATCCTGTCTGTGAAACCAGCCCTTTGCTTGTTAGTATGGTTTGTTCTTATGCTGCAGTATCAGGCCGCTAGAGGGCTCTAACAATCACCATACAAACAGTAGCGGAATGTTTTTGCAATACTTAATAACATGTTTATGAAGTAGATGGACAATTATTTTATCATCAACTTTAAGAAAAGTTACTTTGTTATTCGACTTTTAGTCGGTTACACACAGTTTAAAACATCAAAACCGAGTTCATTAGCTTAAATGAGGACAAAAGTCAAATATATACTTTGAGTTACTAGTAATAAAAAAATTAAATCTGATATTTATGAGCTTTGAGGAGGAAATTAAGTCATTTTATAAGTGTTTTGAAAGATAGATCGGGGGAATTGGCATAAGTAAACAGAATAAACATAAAACATTTGCAACCTTTTTAATTTTCTATTTAAAAGTTTTAGTCATTGTTTTCAAATGCAAAAATTACAACAATATACAGCTAAGTCTGTATAATCCATATATATCAAGAAAAGAGAAAGAAAAATAAATAATTACAAAATAAATACAAAAAACTTAATAGAAATAAAATGTGCCGGGGCAGCTAGAAATATAAAAAATAGCAAATAAAAGTACAATCGGGTATTAAAAAATATCAAGGAACTGAAGCGATTGTTGGCGGAAGAGCGAGGCGTGTGACGTCACGAGCGTAGCTCGCGTGTGCGAATATGGCGGTTCCTGCGACGACGAACGACTCCAAGAAAAGTGCAGAAAGTTGTGAAATAAAATGAAGACATGACAGGAATAAACATTAAAAGACTGCGGAAGTATCCAGCGGATGCTCGGTGAGGAAACGAGCCCGACAGGAGAAACGTATAGACGGCGCGGAGAGAGTTTACGGTCGCCTGTGGAGCGCGATAGAGAGAGAGACACGCGGAAGTGACGAGAGACTTTAACAACTACAACTCAAACAAACTCCAACACTACAAATCAAAGTTACTTGAACCGAAAGTTAAATCAGGATAAAACTGCGCGGATGCGCATTTGAGTGTTTTTGTGAGAGTTCAGATAGTTATGTGGCTCTATTTCGCACCTATTTTGACTTATGTTTAATTAGCTGAACTCCATTTGAAGGCGTTTGATTTCGAGTAACAACGATATTCACGTCCGTGACGTCGATTTATTCATTTACAGATGATGCAGATGTGTAAGAATAACTATAACTACTGACTGATACTGAATAACACTACGTACTCGTCTAACAATCACTACTCAAGATACACATCGGCTTTGGAAAGTTTTAACATTTACTGGACTGTAAGACTTTTTCCAGTGAGAAATAATAATGAATGACTGCAATTTAATGCACATCAGGATACGTGAACTAATTACTGACATGTCTGATATGCCAGTAGCTTGTAATTGGAGACGTTCATATTAATGTGACGTCACTATGATTGACAGCTCGACACTACCGTGCTCAGAGTTTATGTTTTTAGTGTGTTTGCGCTGGAGATTTCAGTGAGGGCGATTGGATCATCATCATCATCTTCATGTATTGATTCTGACCCTAGAGACACATGCATTGTCCTCATCACTGTCTGATGTGTGAGAATGACATTATTCTTCATCCCACAGTGCATTGAAAACACACTGCTCTTTTACATCTACCTGTATGCAGTTTGAGCTTTTAAAGCAGTGATCTGCTCTGAAATCAGTCATCCAGCAGTCGATGTATGACCCGCACAGAAGAGCAGACTGGACTGTCGCCGTCTCGCCGTCTTCAGTAACGTCCTACTTGTCTCCAGCTGCTGGAGCGTGATCCTCATCCGCTGTGTGTCCGGCCGCCGCCTGGCCTTCTGCCCTTATGGGGCAGCAGCCAGGGAAGTTAGTCGGGGACCAGAGGAGACCAAGTCTGCCGGTGCTGCCCTTCATCAAGGGAGCAGGGAAGAGAGAGACATCACGGCAAGGAGTGCAGCACTGCAATGTGTTCACCGTGCACGGTAAGTCCAGGTTCATACATTTGAGTAGTAATAACCTTAGCCATTCACCTCCTACATACGCATGCGTGTGATCAGGTCACATGACTACATGTCAGCAGGCTGTGTCATTCAGAAAGTTCATCCATCAACAGGCTTCTGTCCTTGAATATGAGGATTGACAGGGCAGCGACTGATAAACCAGCAAATATTTTGCCTGTTTGAGATCAGCAGCATCAGGCTTCTTTTGTGAAACACTGTTTTGAGATGGATTTTTTTCATGAATATTGATCAAAAATGTTGCATTTCGGATACACTACCATTCTAAAGTTTTGGGACTGATTAGTTTTTTTTAAGCATTTTGATCTATTCTTGCACAAATAAAAGTAGGGCTGCACAATATTTGGAAAAACTGACATTACGATATTTTTTTCCCAATTTATGTATTGTCTTGTAAAAAAGTAAGAAATTTTTACTAGATGACTTGAACAGCTATATTAGGAAAATTAATCATTTTAATGGGAAATGCATCTGCAAAAAAAAAATATTTTTAATAAAAAGTAAAAAGTATTTTTTTTACAAAGATTTATTATTTTTTTTTCAATATTTATTTTTCATTTCTTATTATTCATTTTATAATTAAAATATTAAACAGATAATAGTATTTATTTATTTGTTTTTGTAAAATTATATCATAATTTCCAAAAGTTTAAATAATAGACCATCATGCTTTTATTTTAAAGCTGCTGGCAGCAACAAAATGCTTTGCTTTCAAAATGCTTTCAGAGTGAAGATTGGCTCTGTGTTCATTCGCAGCCATACAGCTCATGATATCAGTGTCTCTGAATGGTTTGATTCACCGTAAATGAACCAAGACACTGTGAAACAAGTTAATGAAGCATATATTTATTTAGCGAAGTCACAGTAAGTGGTCAATTTTATTTTGCAAAATCATGCCGCTTTAAATAAAAGTAATAATTTCTTTTAAAAAAGTCTTTTGACTTGTAGTGTGTCTGTGCTGTCAAAGCAGCATATCATTGGTCACCCTGCTATCTATTTAATAAAATTATATTTTTGGGGCGTTTTTATGCCTTTATTGTTGATAGGACAGTGGAGGTACGACAGGAATGCATAGGGCAGAAGGATCGGCAAAGGACCACGAGTCGGAAATCGAACTTGGACTGCCAGAGACGCAATTGCGCTGCATGTCACGCACTAACTATTGGTTTTGACCTTTGAACTGTTCATGTGGGTCGACCTAAAGGACTGGATGCTCTCAGATTGTGGTATAGTGGCTATGGCTTTAGCTATAAGCTTGCTGGGTCAGTCCTTGTTAGGTTGGTGACACACAGACACCTCCTTTAGTTGTAGAAGGTGAAGTGCTGAATGACTCTTACGTATTGATGAGTGCAGACAGACAGATGAAGTGGTGGCAGCGCTGCAGTGTTTTCTGCTGTGATTCACGGAAGACATGTTCAGACGGTGCAGGCATGTGGTGACCTGTCAGCGTGCTTCTCTGCAATGCTGCTGAGGTGTAAGAATAACTGATGTATGTGATGATCTGATGTCATGTGCTCTTACGGGTCTCCTGTGATCGTGCTTGTCATTCTGTGGCTGATATTATTGATTATTTTATCACATCATGCCTGATTTCTTCATGCTGTTTCTGCACGGCTGTGCGGCTCCATACATCAGTTTTTACCTACGATCACAGATCCGTAAATCACTATGCAACTAATAGTGCGCTCATAATCGTCGATGAATCGCATTTGATTAAGAACGTGATTTTGCGTAGCTTGTCAGTGTTTTACGGCTCTGTGTATTAATTGCTGAATTGCTAACAGCTGAACACACGTGATGTAGATTTACTACTAATCACAGAACCGGCATTACTGACAAGATGCGCATGACAATTTCATGCAATTAATCGTGCAGCCCTACCACAAACTCAGCTGACTGGCTTCTCTCCTATTTGATTTCACATGAGACTTTTCAGACCCCAGAGCTAGGGTTGTCACAATAAACCTTGGCTCAATTCTGCGAATTATTATTTTTTTTTTATTTATCTTTTTTCAGAATGCATTGCAATTCTATCTGGAATCAGTCCTGAGCTTAGTTTTTAACAGCAGATGGCGCTTTCGGCTAGTTTTTTTAACCACACACTTGAATTGTCACAAAGAAGAGTGCTGGTTTCTTCAGCTGAGTGATTGAATGTGCTTGCACCTCAGCTTTCATGAGGTGGGATGCTCATTTTAACCGGTTAAAGGAGAACTCCACTTCCAGAACAACAATTTACAAATAATTTACTCACCCACTTGTCATCCAAGATGTTCATGTCTTTCTGTTTTCAGTTGTAAAGAAATTGTTTTTTGAGGAAAACTTTTCAGGATTTTTCTTCATATAATGGACTTCAATTGTGCCCCGATTTTGAACTTCGAAAATGTAGTTTAAATGCAGCTTCAAAGGGCTCTAAACGATCCCAGCCGAGGAGGAAGGGTCTTATCTAGCGATATGTACACTCAAAAAAATGATTTGTTGGACTTACTTAAAAAAAGACTGTCAAGTGGTTCCACGCAACTATATTGAGTAATTTGTACAAGTAACAATTTAGTTGTTTGAACAAAAAAAAAATCAAGTAAAGCTGACAAAATTTCTTCAAGTAAATCCAAATCATGATTATGCAAATTCCAATGACTGTATTAGTCAGGTCTCTTTCAGCATTCACAAAGTCCTAAAAGGCATGAAAACAGTAAAACTGTTCAATAATTTTCATTACACCAACATATGGTTTAGATGTTTTATTAAAAAAAAAATGTTTCATTTGACCTTACCATCATGGCGATCAGGGTTTACTTTAGTTGGGCTCTTGACCCTTGATAGTTTTTTTCTGTTGCTGTAATTGTGTTTGTAGAGCACGTTTGTTATAGCAAAAAAATAACAAATAATAATAAATAAATAAATATATCCAGTGGCCTGATTCACTGATCTTTTTCAGTGATTTGTCTGTTAGTTTCATGATATTTACAATAGCTGTATGAACTATTAGTATTACTACCTTATAATCTCCAACATTACTTAGACACACACAGACATGAAGAATCAGCATATGAATCTCAACAATGGTGACATTCAACAGCTGCATGCTGGGAGTCATGGGTGAGTTTTGTACTCTGCTGCTACCCAGCATGCAGCTGTTAAATGTCACCATTATAGAGATTCATATGCTGATTCTTGATGTCTGTGTGTGTCAAAGTGATGCTGTAGATTTTAAGGTTTAGTGCATAAGATGAACATCCATACAGCTATTATAAAAATCATGAAACTAATAGGTTAACCACTGGGTGAGATCAGTGAATCAAGCTACTAGATGATGATTACACCACCAATAATAATAATTAACCAAAAACACTTAATCAGATTTCTTTTCTTGACTTTTTTGCTATAACAAATGTGTTTCACACACACAATTACAACAGCCAAAAAAAAAAAAATAAAAATAATCAAAGGTCAAGAGTCCAACTAAAGTAAACCCTGATCGCCATGATGGTAAGGTCAAATGAAACTTTTTTTTTTTATTTTTTTTTTAAAAATAAAACATCTAAACCTCTGTTTAGATGTTCTCAAATATATTTTGTAGATATATGACAGAAATCAAGTCAAACTGTAATGTTGTTTGACGAGTTGTTTAATCAGAGATTTAATGTCCTCATTTATTTAAGTTCATTTTATCTTTGGCTGTGGCTGATTCTTGTGTTTCTCTTTCCTTCGGTGATTCTGCTTGTAAACAACATTATTGGTCAATCATGACATAATTATCTCCTTAACTCCAACACTGTGTCAATGCTACTTGAACACTCTGTAGTGTGGAAACACATGAACACTGAGCAGGGTTTGTTTAACACTGGGAACTATTACATAAACTTTGCCTGTTTCATTCACGTAAAACTGATGCATTTGAATCACATTAAGTTTACCTGATTTGTTTATATTGAAACTATGTAATCTACATGCATGGAGTTTGTGTCCACTGAAAGTTTTTTTTTGTTTTTTTTTTCAGCTTGAAAATGTATGTTGTTAAACAACAGTACAATTCATTGAATCCACTGTAACCTATTACTTACAGCCTAATTTATTCCTGTCTGAAATTAATATGACCCGACTAAGGTCTGTGGATACATAATTCTCAGAATCTATGCTTTTACTGGATGTATTGCTAAGTGATGTTAAATTTGCAACCTGCATGTGTTGGTGTAATGAAACTTATTGAACAGCTTTACTGTTTTCATGCCTTTTAGGACTTTGTGAATGCTGAAAGAGACCTGACTAATACAGTCACTGGAATTTGCATCATCATGATTTGGATTTACTTGAAGAAATGTTGTCAGCTTTACTTGAATTTTTTTTTTATTCAAACAACTAAATTGTTACTTGTACAAATTACTCAATATAGTTGCGTGGAACCACTTGACAGTCTTTTTTAAGTAAGTCCAACAAATCATTTTTTTGAGTGTATAACATTTGCCTGCTAACCAATTATTTATTTTATAAAGAAGGCTTTGTACCTCGCTTGTGTCATAATATTCACGTAAAAATGTTTGTATGAGCAACAGTGTGTTTTGCCTTAGTGCCGCCAGTGAAAGAGGTTCACTGTCTGCGCGCCGTAAATACTTTTGGGATCGCTTTATTTTAAATGCCAATCATATCAATGGCAAACATTGCGATTGTGTTTTAAAATACAACAACGAGCACCGTGAAAGCATTTAAAAAGGCGCATTCAGTGGTCAAATGACTGGTATGGAACAGCCAACAGTATAATGATCCCAAACGAAACAACGGCCCGCATATTTACATCTGTTTGTTTTTTACGGTCATGCTACTAGCCTTTTTTTAGAAAAAAACAAAACAAAAAACTTTAATTTGGGTGAGGAAGCTGGCATTTTGAGTGGCATTGCACATTGTGTCATGCCACTATCTATATGCCACTACAATAGAAGCAATGGTTTGGCTGCATTAAGTTAGCAGTGCATAACCGTGCGTGCACATGCAGCATTGGTGCAGTCACTTGTGTTTTTTTTTCTTCTAACAGTGGAAATGACTCCTTCTAGTCATACAGGTAATCAAAACTGTAAACGGTTTGCTTTTATTTGTGTACATTCACAATAAAAACAAATATTTGAGCTTTTGTAAAATAATAAAAATAGGATGACGCTTTCAGCAGTCTTCCTTTCACACAGCACAAAAATGAACCATACTAGCTATTTGTTGCACAGTTTTCCTTTTCTTTCCTTTTGTTAATTATGTAAAAATATTCATTATATAGGCCTATATAGCCTTGCTCCGTTCGCAGAAGCGCTGCAGGTGCGTGATGTGATGTGTCCATGTGAATCCTCATGTTTTGTTGTTTGCTGCTTTTTGCACATTTAAAATTAATCCCTGGAAAACAAATGTTGCTGTTTTTAACGGGTCATAGACACTTGTACTTTCTAAAATAATTAAATTCTAATTAAAAATAATCTTGACGGTTAATAATCGGTTAACAAGCGTCGGCTGTCGGTTTGGAAAAATAACCGAAATAAACATCCCTAGGTGAGATTAATATATAAAATTGATATAATAATAATAATATATATGATAGATATATATATTCCATCTTTTTCTGATTGGGCTGTCATAAAGGCTAGTGTTGATACAGAGCTCTGTTCCTTGTTAACCCACCCTGTTTCAGCAT
This sequence comes from Labeo catla, assembly GCA_012976165.1. Taxonomy (NCBI): domain Eukaryota; kingdom Metazoa; phylum Chordata; class Actinopteri; order Cypriniformes; family Cyprinidae; genus Labeo; species Labeo catla. The sequence continues at coordinate 79,394 of VONZ01001819.1, read as the reverse complement.
CATTGTTAATCCATGCCACTGTTGGTGTGAGCTGAGGAGCCAAATAATGATATTTTAAATTAGGGAGGAGTAGCCCTCCCATATCTTTTCATAAAGTTAATGTTTTTAATTTTATTCTGGGTTGTCTGTTTTGCCAAAAACTTGGATATGAGTTTATCTAGCACATTAAATGTCGAATCCATACTAGGGCTGGACGATACAACGATATTATCGTATATCGACGATGTCTCCTAAGAATCACAATGTCGATCTCTATAGTCAGTACCATACGATAATCAACAATATTGGAAAAAGACAAATGATAGGCTAAAAATAGGAAGTCTCCAAATATATTTTAAATAGCCTGGTAGTTACCATACAGTTACCTTTTTTGTGTTTTTAATGCATGCATAAACCTTAAAGCGCATCATTAAAGGTATTACGGATAAGATGCGGGTGTATCTATTTTCATTGTGAGAAGCGCCTTAACAAACAACAAATGCAGTAGCCTTTGACTACAAGTTTAAAATGTCTTTAGAAATATTACACATTTATATATAACAGAACAGAAATAATAGACATACTATAATTAAGCGAATGAAACAAAGAAAAGCTAATCAAATGTTTAATGCCCAAAAGAAAATAACTTGACTGTGGAGTGTGGAGTATGGACCGCATGCCCCCCAAAAAAAAAGTTTATTCAGGACACAATGAATCACATTTTAGATATTCAGTTTATTGACAAACTGCCTTAAACAGTAACCCATGTAGGTTATTCAACAAATTTCTTTTGAAAACAAATTATGTTGTGTCCAAAAAAAACCAAACAAAAAAAAAACAAAAAATCAACTGCGTATGGAAATCACTGTCAAAATTAAAACAAATATGATTTTGTTGTGAAGCGTGAAGTTAATCTAACGCAGATTTTTAGACAGGAAAACCAGCATATTCACCTTCTCTGGGGCTAAAGCATTTTGAAAAGGGGTGATAATTTGACCTGCTGTGCTAAAAAACCTCTCAGACGGACTGCTTGTTGCAGGCACACATAAGAATTGTCGGGCTGCAAAAGACATGAGGGGAAAGCGACGTTCGTTATTCTTCCACCACGCAAGTGGATTTTCTTCTCCATCAATTACATCCTTTAAAACATAGGCCGTAAGCTCGGCCACTGCCGGATCCACCTTGCTTGTGGGTTTTTTTGGGGGCTTTCCAAGGAGACCACTTAATGTGATTTTTTTTTTTTTTTTTTCTTTCTTCTTTTTCATTTTCAAAGGCGTTTCTTGAGCACTCGTGCTTGGTTGTTCTTCCTCAGTATTCTCGTGGTTTTTCTTTCGAAGGCAGTCATTAATGGCATCAAGCAGTTCATTCTTAGTTTGCTCCAATTCGTTCAAATTAAAGTCACCGCTGTAGCGGGGATCAAGCATAGTGCTGATTCAGAGTAGGCGTGGCAGGGCGGGGTAGACGATATTATCAAATATCATAATATTTTTAAAGGCTATAATCGATAAATTATTTTTGCCATATCGCCCAGCCCTAATCCATACCATGAGGGACTGAAATAAGAAGAGCAATCTAGGTAAAATATTCATTCTCACAGTGTCAGTCCTGCCTAACAGTAAAAGTGGCAACAATTCCCACTTTAATAGATCCTTTTTAATAGTGTTGATTAACTTGTCATAATATGCCTGATACAACTGTGGAAGTCTAGGTGTACTGGTAACTTTTAAATATTTGAATCCCTTTTTCATTTAGTTCTACCAGGCAGACTCCAGTGATCATAAGTGCTTCTGATGTGGTTGAATTAATTTTATGCCCAGAAATGGCTTCATATACTTCTAGACAATCTAGGAGAGCTGCATTGCACAAATTGGATTTTCAGTAAATAATGATTTGCACCTTATGCTTTCGTCCCCTCCCAAGATCAAACGCGGAACATAAATTGTCAGTTTTGTCATAGGGGTGCGCTGATCTGACATTCATTATCGATATTGCTCTGATACTTCCATTTTCTACCAGATCGAGGTATCGGTCAGATGAGACCGATCCAAATCCGTTATTCTGCGTATTCTATTCTGTGTTATTGGTAAGCCCCACAAAAGCCATTAAAACATTATAAAACACAATAAAGTTTCTGTGCACTATATTTCAAGTGTTCCATAGTTTAATGTGAGGTACAGATGATTTGTGCCATTCTGTATTTGGAGCCTTTTGTATCATAATACTTTTGCACAATGAAAGATTATTAATAGTCCTCCTTTCTTTTTTTTTCTTTTTTTTAACTTGTTTTTCATGAATGTATTTTACAACAATACAAAGACCAATTAATAACATTTTATTAGTAACACCAGATTTAGTCCTACACTTATTCACTTTTATTTGTTTCCCACCAAATAGTGTGTTTATTTATTTTTTCACTATAAAAGCTTAGATTTTATAAGTTATTGTGCACTCATGATTTTTTAGAGTAACTTTTGCTACTGAAGTTTTCGCTGAGGTCGCCAGTGAAGACTACATGAATTTACATGTTATGATTTTAAAATGTTCATGTAATGTCTTTTTTCCTGTTTTGTGATCACATCGTTTATGTTGATGTAATGAACTGAGACGATGCGCATCAAAGTTTTAGAGGAAAAAAGTGTTTCAAACAGTCCTCATCTCTGCCAGACTTTTGCCTTGAACTTGAACAAACTACAATCTATATCCTGTGTTCTGTCAGTGCGTGAACATCATATTATTTGTAGCGCACTTGCCGTTCAGTAATCGCAATAATGCTTTGTTACTTTTTAATAAACAAAGTATCAACTTAATGAACAACAGCGAAAATAATTTAAAGAATATTTAAAGAATAAAAACTGTTTTGTTGCTCCTTAATGCAGCATGAACGATAGCTTTAGTTTAGCGCCTCAGTTAAAGCGGCACATGAAGCTATTATATCTTTCTCTTTACTACTGTAGTACAAAATGAACATGAATAGACATCAGAAGGTAGGCTATTTTCTAATATAGCCTCCAGTACAACTTACTGAAATGTCTTATCAAACTGCAGAAAACGTGTAAAGCATAAATCAATCAATCAGTGTTTCAACCATGGAAAGATGTCAATAAAATAGCTTGTTCTCACACAATGTCACATTTACCTCAGGAAAGACACGATTCATTGATCACAAACTTGACAGTCATCTGGAAAAAAAAAAAAAAAACTCTAGAACGGAGTATTTTGATTAATATATGCACTCTGTTACATATTCATTATATTTTTACTGAACTGTTAATGTTGTTTTCACTATTTAATGTATATTTGAATAAATCTGTCATGAAAATATGTGATTATAGCCACTGTTAAATGATCATATTTCAACAACAGAAACATATTGTAGTAGAAACATAATTATTAGTTAACATAATTATATCTTTGAATTGATATAAAATTTATATAAAACTGCCTTATGTGCAGTTGTTTTTAAAGGGGTCATCGGATGCTAAGTTCACTTTTACATGTTGTTTGAACATTTATGTGCGTTGGCAGTGTATGTACAAATCTACCCTATAATGATAAAAATCCATGCAGTGGTTTTTAATTAATCTGTAAAAATAATATCCCCTTTTTCAAATTGAACCATTCTCAGATGCCTGTCATTGTGGCGTCACACCAACAGAGGCCGCTCCCATGATAGTTGATTGACATGAGCGTTTTACCTCAGATCAGTATAGTGGACTTTAGTGGTGCCCCGAATTTGAACTTCCAAAATGCAGTTTAAATGCGGCTTCAAACAATCCCAAATGTGCTTGCAAACGATCCCAGCCGAGAAAGAAGGGCCTTATCTAGCAAAACGATCGGTTATCTTCATAAAAATAATAAAATGCTTTTTAATGTCAAACACTCGTCTTGTCTTCCTCAGCCTTTTTTTCTGGTTCATGACAGTTAGGGTATATCGGAAAACTCCCATCTCATGTTCTCCGTCAACTTCGTCCTATGTCGCTGTTTTCCTTTTTTTGTTAAGACTGTTTGATCTTCTTTGCATGTTCACTTTGCAAAGACTGGGTCGGTATTTCTGCAGCTATATTGGATGATTTTGAAATGATTTTTGAGTTTAGGGAGCTAACTGTCTTGAGCCAGAATACAGAGTTCAGGGAGAGCAAAACAAGATGAGCGTTTGAGATTAAATTTTTTAATGAAAATAACGGATCGTTTCGATAGATAAGACCCTTCTTTCTCGGTTGGGATCGTTTACAACCGCATTTGGGAATGTTTGAGGCCGCATTTTAACTGCATTTTGGAAGTTCAAACATGGGGCACCATATCTTTTTGGAGAAAAATGCTGAAATGTTTTCCTCAAAAAACATAATTTCTTTACGACTGAAGAAAGAAAGACATGAACATCTTGGATGACAAGGGGGAGTAAATTATTTGTAAATTGTTGTTCTGGAAGTGGACTTCTCCTTTAATTGTTTGTATGTGACAAGAACAAGCAACACTCAAAAACTCTAAAATCTAAACTTTGAAACCTTTCAAAACAAACTGCAAATAAATTTAATAGTTTGGACCTGATTGATAATTTTAACCTTTAATGTTATTTTATGATTCGTTATTTTATATTAGAACTGTAATGAATACTAATATTTTGTTTATTTCATTTTTGTATTATTTAATAGTATTAGTACTATAATGAGTAGTACTGTATTGAGTAGTAGTAATGTATATGTCAAGTGCATTTTGCTGTAAGGTTGCTATAATATCAAAATTTTGGATACTTGTAAATATTCACAATTCCTGATACCGACTTCAAAACCACAGCAGAAACAAATACTGGGCCAAAACTCTTTTAATTAAGAGTGTCATGTTCATGCTCATTTACAGAATACATTCATTTTACTAATAAAGCACCTTTAACTGTATATCACTGTGTCTTACACACAGAGCCTCTTGAGGTGTACTCTTTGTTTTGTGGTTGATCTTATTGTTTAATTATTTGTGAGAACACGAAGGCTTTAAAATTGTTTGTTTCTGTTTCTGTTCACCCACCTGCATTAAAAAAAAAAAAAAAAACAGTGTTTGGTTAAGAAAGGGACTGCTTTTAGAATTTTAAACTAACCACTATTTACGATAAAATATCAGAAAGATTTTCACATGATCCAAACAAACGATTGTTATCTGGTTAGTTGTTTTTGGAGGAGTTGAGTTATCATTCTTGGTGTGAACAGCCCTTTAGACCTCTTGCCTTAGTCACATTTATCAGATCAGAGCTGGGTGTATGTAGGGGTGGGCGATATGACCAAAATCTTGGTCATGGTATGAGAGAGTTTATTTTATGATAATGATACAGCTATTTTTTTTTAGCTTTTTTTTGTTACTTAATTTATCCGCAATTTATCGCAATGAACATTAAGTGTGCACCGTCGCATACGAAAATGTTCAGCCACTGATGATCATTAAACGTACCGAGCAGAATGTTCTTCCACCTCTCCTGACTTCTAGTGTGAATCTACAGTGTTCAGTGGGGTCTTGAGGCTGCCACTGCTGAAACAAAAACGGCTGCTGTCTGCATTTTTCAGTTTTGTCTAATGTTGCAAATGTTTGAAATTTGTTAAAATGTCTTAAATTCTGTTCCGATGGGTCTTAAATTTTTTTGGTTACATTATCGCTAAAACATGTTTAGTTTGACGGACCTAATGACTGTTTACAATCAAGTTTTTTTTTTTTTTTTTTTTCTGTATATAATGTTTTCAATAATAATTTGAATAAATATAGCTCGAGCTACAGCTAGCTGACCACCAGCCTTTGAGCTAGTTAAAATGTTTTTGATATTTTTACCTGCCCGATCAGACAAACAGCCTGATTAAAATGTGACAAAAGAATAACCAGCGATGCATTGAAACGCAAGAATGATTCTTTTCGTTTTAATGCATTCAGCGTAAACAGCGAATGATAAAGGATAGTGTATTTCTAGTATTGAGGTCATGCTGCACCTTTGTGAGAGACTTCAAACTCTTATTAAAGGGGACATCGGATGCCCATTTTCCAATTCCACAAGTTGATATGATTCTTTGGGGTCTTAATGAAAAGTCTATAATATACGTTGGTTAAAATTTCTCAATGGTAGTGTAAAAAATGGTAGTTTTACCTTGTCAAAGACAGCTCTGCAGAAATCAGTCCATTCTGTTGCATGTTCCTTTAAATGCAAATGAGCTCTGCTCACCCTGCCCCTCTCTTTACTTTTGCCGCATTCAGCCCATTTAGCCGCTAAACTTGCTTGACTAGCATGTTATTAGGAAAGGCGATTGCAACGATTCATAAAAACCCCCCCTTATACTCACTTCTGCTGTAAGTGAAGCTGGATCATGAATGATTCGCATGAACATAGACGGATATATGTAGATCGGGAGGTGCATTCCCTTCACTAACGCAATCCACTGCATCTTCAGCGGCTCAGATGTCGGGAGTAAATGACGACCACTATGTTCATTATTACATCCAACAACAGAACACCTCAATCGCTTGGGAGCCATTCTTGTCTACGTTGAAACAGTGACGATTGAACTGTTACAGCTCATTCAGGGCGGGTCTAAGGTAAGACGTCAGCGTCAGTCAAACTATCGTGGGAGTGGCCTCTGTTGGTGTGACATCACACGGACAAGAAGCTGAGAATGTCTTGATTTGAAAAAGGGGTAATTATTTTTACAGATTGATTAAAAACCACTGGGTGGATTTTTGTCATTATAGGGTAGATGTGTACACACACTGCCAACACACATTAATGTTCAAACAACATGTAAAAGTGAACTTTGCATCTGATGACTCCTTTAAGAAACACTGAGGTAAAAATTCAAAATGTGTAGTTTGTTTATAACATGATATAGTTCAGTAACATACCAAAGGGATCTATTTTGTTGAATATTGTCACGATTGCAAATGTTACATTAATTTTAGTTCAGTAAACAAATAGCTAATCAAGTAGTTAAGTTACTTACAAGACACAGTGTTTACTGTTTTGTTCTATTTCACCAACGAAAATAGTTCAAAACAAAGGATCACAGCAGAAGTATTGCACATTCTCCAAGCAACACTCGGCCATGTTTTGCTACTAAATGATTCAGCGTTTTGAACGAATCAATTGGAATACTGGTAGTTTAGTATGTTTAAAAGTACACCCCCCACCCCCCCCAAACATTTCTTATTTCCATATTCATAAATGTTTTTAAAACATTAGTTTCATAACATCATTTATTGCAGTTGTAATTTTGCAGTGTAAATTATTTAATCTGACGTAACAGCCCTATACAGTTTGATAAATTGTAATAATTTAACATGAAAGCTGATGCATAAATTTCAAAAGTTTAAAAAAAAAAAGACCTTTATAAAGGTAAATAAAAATATACCTTTTAATGGAGAAGTCCACTTCCAGAACAGCAATTTACAAATAATTTACTCACCCCTTTGTCATCCAAGATGTTCATGTCTTTCTGTCTTCAGTCGTGAAGAAATTATGGTTTTTTAGGAAAACTTTTCAGGATTTTTCTCCATATAATGGACTTCATTGGTGCCCCAATTTTGAACTTCCAAAATGTAGTTTAAATGCAGCTTCAAAGGGCTCTAAACGATCCCAGCCGAGGAAGAAGGATCTTATCTAGCGAAACAATCTGTCATTTTTTTTGGAAAATAAAAATTTGTTTACTTTTTAAGCGCAAAAGCTTGTGTAGCACAGGCTCTGTGGAAGCCCATCCCAGAGCCTGTGCTACACAAGCTTTTGTGCTTAAAAAGTATGCAAATTTTTATTTTTCCAAAAAAAATAAAAATGACTGTATCGCTAGATAATATAAAAATAATTTTTAAAAAAGTGCTTTCAAATTACAAAATAATTGTAAAACAATACAATAAGTACAGATATTGAATATTCTCAGAACCTTTTTGTTCTGAGAATTTTACAGGTTTTGGGTTCCGTGAGTTCTTCAGTTTGTATTTATGTTCCATGTGGAATTGCCAAGACTGCGTCGCGAGCACCGCCCCAACTGCACAAAACGCCCCCACCTCGAGAGAAAGCGGCAGCCGGCCGTTGCGAAGCCCCTTTCACACAGACCGTGGCACGGCCGCCACCTCTCCACACAGCAGAAGCACCCCGTGCAGGTGGAGCAGGCGCGGTCCCGGGGCGGAAGTTACCACGAAAGCCGAAATGACGCCACACTTCAGCTTTGTACACCGAGACGGGAGCCTGAATTCTTCTTTCATTCTTTATTACTGACAAAGAACTATATTAACACTAACAGTAGTGGCGTGCCTTTATGCTAGTATTTCCTGTCACTGTTTAAGTTCAGAGATAAGAGAAGACTGCGCTCTAGCGGTCGGGATATAAACTCAAAATGAAAATGAATCTTGTATGAATTTATTCTGTGGTTATTTCAGCAGCTGGTGGACTGAACTAGTCCTGATGCAAACAGCTGCTCTGCTGGAGTCTGAACTGGGTCAGCTGGGTGTCGGGCTGAAGACTGACTGACTGATGTGTGTGTTTGTGAGAGAGAGATTTGAGAGTGACGTCAGGCCTGTTGTGATTTCCCAGCGGGCCATACACCTGGATCATGTTTCCGTTCCTGCGCTAATGCCGAAACCCCGCAGACGTCCACATTTAACTAACTGCCTTGCATTAAAATAAACGCTTGAAAAGACTCTCACGCGAAGCCCTACAGGCTCTGGTTCACTCGTGCGCTGCAGTTTGGAAAGAGTGTTTTTAATGATGGCGAGGGATGGTGTACGTCAGCTAACTGAGAGTGGATTATATAAATGATTCTCTATGAGCTCATCTCTGAGCAATGTGCTTCATGTTTCTACATCTGTCACCTCCCCCTCTTTCACAAAACCTGCCTCTCCAGCCCTCGCTTTTGTCTGCGCAAATGAGAAAACCCTTTCAGCATTCAGTTATTAGAGGCGTTTAGGTCACTCATCAGCAACACTAGTGCTCATCAAGGATCAAACCTTGAAGTCTTAAAGTCGAGTGTGTGTAAATGCAGCTTTTGCACTCATGAATGATACCTCAAATCAGTGTTAATTTTGACAGGCATTTTTGATTTAGTCTTAGACTTTATCTTGAGACTAAAATGCTTAGTCATTTGAGTCTTTCATGGTTTTAGTTGACAAAATATCGCTTTTAAGTTACAACGTTTATTTTGGTAGCTATTTTAGTCTTCAAACAAAAATAATCATTAGTTCTTTATATCAAATCAAAGCTTATGATAAATTAGTATCAATGATTGAATTTGGGAAAACTTGAATAAATTATGACAATTTTCTTTTTTGGGTGAATTATCCCTTTAACAGTATGGAAAAAGGAGTACTTATTATATTTGTACTTTTACTTATTATATAATAATTATAATTATAGTTGTTCATATATGTATGTGTATATATATATATATATATTTATTGTATGGGTCAAAATTATTGATTTTTCTTTTATGCCAAAAATCATTAGGAAATTAAGTAAACATCATATTCTATGAAGATATTTAGTCAAATTCCTACTGTAAATATATCAAAACTTTTTTTGATTAGTAATATGCATTATTAAGAACTTCATTTGGACAACTTTAAAGGTGATTTTCTCAATATTTAGATTTTTTTTTGCACCCTAGGATTCCATATATTCAAATAATTGTATCTCTGTCAAATATTGCCCTATCCTAACCAAACATCAATGGAAGGCGTATTTATTCAGCTTTCAGGTAATGTTTAAATCTCAATTTATAATTTATAATTTTTGAAAAAGAGGCACAATAAGACAAATACACTAGAGATACAAATTAAACTCATTTTTCAGATATAGTAAGGTTAATTAACATGTAGGGTATATATTTATTTAACATCTTTTGGTTAACATTAATGACAGATAGGTATTTAATTAGGAATGCTGTCCCTTTAAGACGGAAGGCGTGCATGTAATACTGACCAATTCAGTTTTTACCCTCCTGTTTACGTTCACTTAAGCCATAACTTACATAATTTACGTGAGATACTCACATTTGGACTACTGTGTGTGCATTTGAGCACTGAGAACTGATCATACGCTGTCTGAGAACAGAAGAAGTGGAGCCTGCGCGAAAGAGAGCACTTCTGGTGTTTGTCTATCAGCGCTATCCCGCCTTCACTAACTTTAAGTTAATTGACAATGAATTGTGACTACCGGGGAAAACGGGACATCTGGTGATTCTATCCCTAACCCTTCAGGTGCTGAGGCCATTGTTTAAGTTCACGTTTTGGTAGCCTATCTTTCCGTTATAGCTGCCATGCTGAGACTAGACATGCAAACGCCCTTATCCACTTGCAGTCTAATGACAGAGACGCACAAGAGGACAGTTGAAAGAGGACAGTTAGCCTATAGGATGTATTTTCAATGTCCGGTAGTCCTCAAATAACACTCTCGTCCTGTCTCGTCATCTTAACAAAGAGGCGGCATGAGTTTCGTCATACTTTTTATCCTCAGATATTAGTTTTAGCTCGTCAATGTCTCGTCTTCATCACAGAAAAACTGTTCGTTAACGAATGTTTTTTGTTGTCGTCTTCGTTGACGAAATGAACACTGCCTCAAATCAAGTGTGTTGAACACCAGGCAGGAAGAAGCATAGGACTCAAAAAGAACTTTTTTGATTGGTGGCACTAGTACTCCCAACTTCAAAAAGTTAGGAGCACTAACAAAAAATTAGATTAATGAACACCACAGCTGCTAATTAAGCAGTTGATTTAAATTAAATTTCAAGATTTCAAAATCTGAAGCAAAAACAGAATGCTCTGACTTTAGCTTTGTCAAATTATGCTCCATGAAACAGGTCTTCATGAAACAAAAACTGCATACAAGCTGAATGAGAACGCAAATGCACTCCCTGACAAAAAATGACATTTTGGAAAACGATTGCAATGCAGTTTGTGCAGATCTGGTACAGAGATTGGCTAAAATAAAACAAAACCATTTGCAGCAAAAAAAAAAAAAAAAACTTCTGGTTTTGGATTAGCTCCAGAAAAAAGTATTCTCATAGCTTCGTAAAATTACAGTTAAAAAAAATCTGATTTCACATGGACTACTTTGTCGATCATTTTGGTACTTTTCTGGGCCTTGAATGTAGTAGTACCCTTGCTGTCTATGGGAGGGTCAGAGACCTCTGGGCTTTCATCAAAAATATCTTAAAATGTGTTCTGAAGATGAAAGAAAGTCTTACAGATTTGGAACAACATGAGGGTGAGTAATTAATGACAGAATTTTCATTTTTGGGTGAACTAACCCCTAAGTCTTAATTCACCCTTCCACAAATTAAGGCAATAAAAGTTTTATATTTATAAAGGCATGGCATTACATGTTGCATGCATCTTCCTCTGTATTTATTATCCAAAACAAATATCTAAACTTCCTTCAATCAAGATGCATTTACTTGCAAACTGACCATAGCTCCCTGTTTTCTGAGAAATTGAACAAACTTAAGTGACTTTATGCTTAAAACAAGAATTAATATCTGTTAATGGGGATTAAAGACCTATTTTTCCTTTGAATTAAGTTTTCTGAGCCTACTGACAGATATGTTCTTCTTTTAATCAAACTTACTTGCACAGAAATCAAGACATATGTCATTTTGCTTCTCAAGTAAATATATCTTGGTGTAACAGTCTTTAGACGTTTGTGCTGGAATAGAATTAAAATGAATTTTAAAAAGTAATAAGACCTATTGGAAGTTGTTTTAAAACTTTTAATCATTGCTAATACAAGACATTTGCATTTAGAGACTGTATTGACATTGCACCTAATTTATCATTTTTTTTTCTTGGCTTTAAAAAGTCCTTATTTTGCCATCATAAAACCTGCAGAAACCCTGAACATGAGAAAGAAGCACCTGAACAGCAAAGCAAGTTTTGAACTACTATATATTTTTATTTTTTATTTTTATAAAAATCTAGTGTAGACTAATGTTTTCAGTTCTTCAGTTCTATTGGTCAGCACAGTGACTTCTGTGAACTACTCGATCCCATTGCAAAATCTGCAAGGGGAAATTTTCCACTTTTTTCCCATTGAAATGACTAGATTTTGCCTGTAAATGTAACCTTATCGCAGATCAGAAGTTTTGTAGTTGTCAAGATTTGAAAAGGATTGAATTATTTTAACGCAAGGTTATTGCATTCAAAAATGCTTTAGCTGAAGATTTATCAGACCGCAGAGGAAAAAGGCACTATTAGTTCTATGTCAGAAGAGACGTATGTCTGTAGATGTTCTTGGCATTGAATGGGTTAGTTCTTCGATGCAGGGAGCTTCTCCTTTGTGTCTGAAATCAGTCAAGTGTTGATGTTAATGAAGCAGAGCATTAGACTCGTGTTAACATCTGTGTGGTATGGATCAATTCAGACCTCCGCTGGGTTTTCTTCTTCCTGGCTGGACTGCATCACCGCAATCATATCAGCCGTTGTCTCATTCTTATGACTGGAAAGTTCAGAGACTCTTTCATATAAGCTGGCTGCCACGCTTCTGGACTCTAGAGCGGCCCGGGTTCCCGTCTGTCTGGAGACACCATTGGGCAGACTCAGAGACTCGTGATGTCAGTCCCAGAGAAATGCTAATGCCCCTTTCCACACACTCGCAGTGTCCCCTGGGCTGATCGGTTCGTATCTGAGCTCATTCTCATTAGCCATTTCCCACATGTTGCTCCAGTAGTCATTCAAGAGGAAACATTGGAACACTTTAGAGGAGCAACACGACTGAAGTCATTCCCCCATACAACAGGAACCCCATGCTGACATATTTGCTGGCCATGCCATCTGAAATTTGGACTGATGGATGCTTTGTTCACACATTCCTGATCGAGGGATCGAGTTTCCATTAGCTGGTAATACTGGTTTCTGGTGTCGTCAGAAGTACCAGTACTTCAGTGCCAAGTCGATGCTTAAATTTAAAAAACGTGGAGGAGACGCCAACCTTTCTGCAGTACAAGGCAGATTTAGTATCTGCTGATCGGTGGCTGTTCACAGTAATGCAATGCTAACCTTCACAACAGGAAAGAGTTTTAAATCGGCAGTGTGGGAAAGTTTAGTTTTATTTTGGCTGATCTCTGTTCCACAATTGGCATTACAATCATTTACCAAAATATAATTTGTCTATTTTTTTTTTTTTTTTTTAAGTCTGTAAAGTGGAGAAAATACCAGTGGAGAAAAACTGTTCGCAGGGCTCAAAATATACGCATACAAATATGTGGCTGTCTATATGAATGTATCTCAGGAACTGACCGTCTTTGTAAATGTTTTGATGTTTTTTTTTTTTTCCTCCTACCTTCATATAGTGCATATTAAAGTAGTGGAAACGCTCTATTGCTGCTGTTCCGTAAGCACCACCTACTGTCGGAGAATAAATAAGGATTTTCATTCAGTCCGTCCGCTGTTTTTGATTTGTGCATGTGTCTTATGTAGCATCATTTCACAAATCAGTCCACCTTTTTCTAGCACCACTGTCTGTTCAAAATAAGTAGAAAATACATTCATACACTTGTTTTACCGAACTCGTATCAAACGGTGACCCTAAAACCAAGGTATGTACCGCACCGTGATAAACAGTGTTTTTGTCTACTCCAGATGCAGCGCAACATGAGCGAAAAATCTCTGAGAAAAAAAAACTGATTTAGGCCTGCAACAAACTATTATTTTGATAATTGATTAATCTAGCGGTTAATAGAATAATTAATTTATTAATTGTTGGCTATTTCACTGATTAATCAGTAGGCTTTAATCAGTTATTTCGCAATTCACTAAAATACTAAGTTATACACATTCATATATATATATATATAGAGCTGCTTTAAAACAGAAAATCAAGTTGTAATCTAACTAAAAGCAACACTGACACTGTTTTTTTTAGTACTTTAGTGTGTTTAGCACTGTAATGCTGCTTGCTTTAAAGCATTGGTCTCAGACTCAATTCCTGGAGGGCCACAGCTCCAACCCTAATCAAACACACCTGATCCAGCTAATCAAGGTCTTCAGGATTAGTAGAAACGTCCAAGCAGGTATGAGTTGGTTGGAGCTAAAGTGCAGAGCTGCGGCCCTCCAGGAATTGAGTTTGACACGTCTGCTTTAAAGCAATTTATTGCATAAAGCGTTAGCTATATAGTAAACTAGAGCTGTCAGTTTAACGTGTTAATTAGTTTTGTGATCATAATATTTTAACACAGTTAACGCACTGGCCCCGCCCCCAAACCTGTACATCATCTTAAATTTAATACAGTTGACTCCATTAATGCAGTTATTCCCTAAAATTCAAGAGATTGGTGCAAAAATGCCCCCGTATGTGTTTTTGTCTCATATTTAAATCACATGTAAAGCGATATCACACCAGCAGCTACACTGTAAAAAACAATTTGAGTCAACTTAAATTAATTTGTAACCTGGCTGCCTTAAAATTTTAAGTTCAGTCAACTCAAAAAAAGTTTATTCAACTTGAAATGTTAAATTGTACTAAGTGACAACTTAGATATTTGAGTTGAATCAACTTAAAATTTTAAGGCAGCTGGGTTACTGTTAAGTTTAGCAAACACAAATATCTAAGTTGTTACTTAGTACAACTTAACATTTCAAGTTGACTACACTTATTTTAGTTGACTTAAAATTTTAAGGCAGCAGGGTAACAAATTATTTTAAGCTGACTCAACAAATTGTGTTTTTTATTTTTTACAGTGTAGAGCAATATCAGACAAGTGCTGATTTTGTCCCGAATATCACGAGTTCAAATGTGATTTTATAAAACAGTTCAGTAAATAAGTTGATATTGTGTTATATAGGAATTTTAAACACAGTATTATGTGTTTTTGCTTAATTTTGCAGAGCACATATTACCTTTAATGCCATAGCAGGATTGTTGTGCGTCTCCGAGCAATACGGTGGTGTTTAGTTTCTGAATGAATCCGCGTTTTGAACGAATCGTGTGAACCAATGATTCAACCAGTGATTGAACCAATGATTGAATTCCTGAATGAATTATCCATTCGACTGAATGAATGACTCAAAGACATTTACCGTCTTTTTTGTTGCCTAAATGTTTATGTGTAATACATTTTTTGTTGAATCAAACAAAGTTTGTCTTTCTAAAGCTGCAATTTGTAATGTCTACTTGGTACTTTCTCATTTAACACAAAAATATCTGTAAATAATCTTTTGTGGGTATTTTCACAGTCAAATTCATTAAATAATCGAAACATCGTTTAATTAATTAGATTAAAAATTTTAATCGACTGACATCCCTAATATAAACATGGGATGACTCGAGTTCCAGTTGCAGCTGTTGCAAACATCCACATCAACTGCTGTTTTTCCACACTGTCCTGTTTGTTGAGTGTTTATTTTATAATTGAGAGAAGAGCACTATCGGGATGATTGCTAACAGTAAACTGCTGCTTGCATATGTAGAACTGCTTTTTACTCTTAACTGAAGAGCGTCAGTATATCGGTGCCTTCACACTTGTCAGCATTTTTTTTGTTTGTAGTTTTGTAAAACTTTCCCACACTCTACAAGTTCAGCTTCGTTTGCACTTCACATAAGCGTGTCTTCTATTGGATTGCAATCAGGAGGGCTGAACTGAAGTATTGCGCTACAGCGCCACATTGGTCAAACCATGTTATTGTAGGCCGTTACATTATGACCTTACAAATGACTGTTCGACAACAAAAACAGGTTATTGTCGATAAATGTAGACATTGTTGATAATGTCAACTGATCGTTTCAGCTCTAATTTGCAGTATAGACTACATTGATACTTTCATTATATTTGGGTTCATAGTCTGCAATGGGATAACACTGTTACGGATAACAGTTTTTAAAGCCAAATTTTTTTTTTTTTATTTTTTTTTTTTAGCAATTAATCGAAAAAAATAATCAACAGATTAATCAGTTATTGAAATAACCGGTAGTTGCAGATCTGGATCAACTATTTACCTGTTGTGGATCTGGTGGAAAATGTTTGTGAACAGTTTTTTTATGCGTGTAAGGATGAATTATCCACAGAAGTATTAGTGAATGAGACCCAGTGTCCATAATAGTGTCTTAATGTTTTGCATGATATTGTTGAGCATCACTAAAAAAAAAAAGTTGGCATTCTTTAAAAGCAGCCTTTACAGTGCACGTGAAGATCTTTGTAATTATTTCATGCTGGCTGTTTGGCAGGAGGAATAATCCTGACCCTATGGAGTGCACTTGTGCCTTTGTTTCAAAGTGAAAACATTTGGGACGAGAGCAAAGCAGACAGCAAGAGCTGTGTAGGACTGAAAGACAAAGGCAGATTCCAGTTACACTCTCTCACTGCAGATAATGCTGCTCAGCTGCAGGTTTCAGTGAGGGGGCGGAGCCAGAGCCATGATGTCATCGGCTCCGGCGCTCCATCCTGAAAGGGCCTCTTTGTTGGCAGAGATCAGCACGAGCGTCCTGCTTTTCCTGTGGATCGTGTCTCGGGCGACAGCACCATGAAAAAGACAACACTGTCGTCAAAGTGCTTCGTTTAACTCCTGTCGATGTTTTTTCCGTGAGAATTATCCGTATGGATGGCTAGTTCCTCACCGGTCTGAGAAAACGAGAAGAACTGGAGGGGGAAAAAAATGGAGCCTCTTACTCTGGAAACTCGCTAGAAGAACCGTCCGAAGTCAGGATGTCAGTGTTTTTGCCAGGAAAAGCCGTCTTTGACTTTATCTTCACAGTATACGTGACATAAGCTACTAAAACAAACTTTGTGGACGGATTTTTTGTGTTTTCGGTTACTTTTTGAACCACCGTTTGGATATAGAAAAAACTCAGTATAGTTCGGAAACTGGATCTTTTTTTTTAATTTGTTGTGTTGGGAATCAAATGAAAATGTTGGAGATTTGTCTTAAATTAGTGGGCTGTAAATCCAAAAAAGGTCTTTCTTCGTCCTCCAGCTGTTACTTGGAAGGTAAGTGTCTGTGATGGCGAACGTGTGTGTGTGAGTGTATGTGTATGTGTATGTGTGTGTGTAAGAATCTTAATTACAGAGCGGCAGAGTCCGAACGCGGCCTTCAGATGAACAGACAGACAGGTCTGGGGTTGATGGTCTCGTGAAAATCACAGGCCTCGGTGCTCCTTCTGTCTGTTTGGAAAGTGGAGGAGGGGGAACGAGCGAGAGGAAAGCCAGACATACTGGCTCGCCGTAAAAGAAAGAGAGGAAAAAACGAGGGAGGAGAGAATACTGGGAAATCTGATTCCTGTCTGGATAGATCCGTGCAGTTTGGTGTGTGTGGAGAGTTCGGATGCATCCGCGCTTCTGTGAGCTCACAAGAGTCTGTTTACTCAGTGATCTTAGTGAATGTGTGTTTAACTTTAGCTCTCAGGCAGATTTTACAAGCACAGACATTACTGAATGCCAGTAACAGTAACAAAAGACAGTGTCTTTATTAAAAGTCTGAAATGTTGCTGTTATGGCACGAACATATAAAGTGTGAAAGTGACTGTCCTTTGTGGCTGTTTGGTGACTGGCTGCTCATGACTTCAGCATAAAATAATGTTAACAAGCAATTGCAAAAAAGCTAAAAGTTGGTTAAAAAAATTGTGAAAGACAGGTTACATAATCTAAAACATTCCCCCTGTACATGTCTTAAAGTTGTGATGTGGATTCAAAAAAAGTCCATATTATTTGTCAACTACCCAAATGCAATAGTGTTGTATGGGCTGTTAAGTGTTAGTTTGCCATTCTCCCATTGTTTACTCACTCTCATGTTGTCCTGTGGAACACGAGGAGAACTTTTATCATGGCTGTCAGGCTCCAAAAATGACCATAAAAGCAGCAGTCGTCCACATGCCAGGCTTGAGGTCATTGGTGCCATTGAGGATTGTTTAAATGTTTTCCTTTTGCGTTTCAAAAGTCAACATGAGGGTGAGTGAATGATGACTGAATTCACATTTTTGGGTGATTAAAACACTTTTTTTCCCTGTTGATTCATGTCACAGTCAGTCAGTTTATATATGAAAAACAGATCTTCTGTCGGATCTTATTTGCCATGTTTATGTGTCTGAGGTCATCATTCGTGATCTTTCACTGCATGCGTGTTTTCTCATGGCACAGAGTAATGAATGTGAAAACTCTGGGGTTGTGAAATGTGACTCATTAAGGGGATGCAAATGATGTTCAAATTGCCGTTTATGTCCGTGACGTTTGGTTGTGGTGACATACCTTTACTGTGAGCCGACTGCATTGATGATTACATCTGGAAACATCTGGGGTGTGTGTTACTATCAAGGTGAATCCGTTCAGATATCACCCCTGAATCTTCAGAAGAATATTCCTTTAAGAAACCGAAGCCTTTGGACCGTTCAAAGAATTGTATATTGTCATTATTCTTACGATGATTAAATGCATTATTGGATTTTTATTATTAAAATACTTGCAAATTGTGCTTTATCATTTATGTAAATATTTCTATCAAATTGGCCAGACCTATGTTAACATGCATTCTTATATTCGTTGTCTTTTATTGACCTTTGAATTTTCCCTCCTGTCTTTGCAGAAGCTCTTCAGCGGCCAGATTTCGAAGCCCCGGGTCTGTCTGAAGCGGCTCGCTGGAACTCCAAAGAGAATCTGCTGGCGGGACCCAGTGAAAATGACCCTAATCTGTTCGTAGCGCTGTATGACTTTGTCGCGAGCGGCGACAACACTCTCAGCATCACCAAAGGTGAGAAACACATCCATATTTCTGACCATCTGAACATCTTAAACACTTCATCATGACTCAGGCCGGGGCAAAATTTTAGTAGTAGTTACCAATACCATTTTCAATACCACAGAAATATTTGACTCTAAATAATGTGCTATTGAACATACTCCTTTTAATTATGAAAGTTGGTGTGTTCCTCAGGCACTTGAGGAGTTTCTAGTCAAAAATCACCAGCCTACAAAAAAATCTAGCATTTTGCTAATTGTACTGAATGCAAATCTTGAATTCAGTCTTTTTATTTAACTTGTTTTCTTTCAATTATCACAGGTTTTGTATTTGTTTGTAGTGCTGATTGATTGTAGGCCTCATTGATCTGTGCTTATGCACCGCAATTTTTAGTAAATATTGCCTAAATTATCCACAAATAATTTTTTTTTTATCACTTCTAAACTGAGGAGCATAAACTCATATCAATGAGACCAACGAGCAATCACCTCCCAAAAGAAATACAAAACCTGTGCTAACTGAAAGAAAACAAGTTGACAAAGTTTGAATCCAAGATTTGGTGATAATATAGCATAAAGAGATTGCAAGCAATTTTTAAATTGGACATTTTTGAGAAGGAAAACCAAATTAGGTGATTTAGGGCCCTATGAAATCAGGTTAGTTTTTTCCCAAATTCCGTTTTTTTCCGTTTCAATTTTTCTGTATTTTATTAATCAAAAAGCATGTCTAATTAATTAAAATCATGAAAAAAGTCATTTAACATCACAAAAATGACATATTTAGGGCCCTGTGAAATAATATGTAATGTTTATTGTTACCAAATTCTGTGTTTTATGCATAAAAACAAGTTTCATTTATTCTTACAATAGCCTTATGAAATGAGAAATTCTGTGTTGTGTATTTACGTTTTTCTGGCTGTCGAATGAAGACATAAAGCATTAATTTAATTTATCTTTAGAATAATGAAAATTAAACAAGTTCTATTTTTTGGCAAATAAATGGGATTTACCAGTATGGGATTTACCAAATATTATATGATTATTCCTTAAAAAATAAGGTTTTAATAACTGTAGTAGTAGTAGTAGTAGTATGTACATTCTACTGAACAATAGTAATGTATTTCTGCCACAGTGTCTTCACATTATAACAAACTTTTATTTTGACGGGCTGCCGTCTGAACCTTTGAATTTCTGACGCATGCGCTTAAGTAAGAGTAGTAAATAAAACTACACCTCTGCGCAATTTATTAACACAGTGATGTGCAGAATTCACATTTAAATAGTCTTTTTGCTGCGTAATATTTACAAATACTAGTCCACATCGTGATTTGATTTAAGTGTCATGGCCTAAACTTTGACAAATTCTCTGACATTCCGTGTTGAACTGTAAATTCCGTTTTTATGACTGGATTCTGCAATTCCGTCTGCGTTTTCTGCTCGTGCTCATCTTTCACAACAGACTGCACATTAGCGCGTGTGTTTTCTTGTTTTTGTTTGGGATTCATCCTGCAGTCACAGCAGGAGAGAAGCTGCTCTTTGTTCCTCTGTTTTTTTAGCAGCAATATGAGGTCACATGTCTGACTGGAAATCCACATATTTGCTGCACATTCTTCATCTCTCCTCCTCTTCCTTTATCTTGCTCAACATGTCAGTTCTTTCCACTAGGGCCATGAATAACAGTGAGGGAATGATCTACTGCCGTCCAGATGCCTGTCACTTTATTAGATAATGAGAGATCGTAGATACAGTACTTGGAATAAAGATTTTTCACTGTTTTATAATGAGCTGTTATTAATACACAGGATTTACTACAGAAGTCACAAACAGCAGATTAGTTAGTAGAGCTTTTGTTATTTACATTTGTTCATTTAGCAGATGCTTTTATCAAATGTGAATCCCATAAGCAATTTTTCAAAGAGCCAATATTCGTAGTGCACAATAAAAAAACTGGCCCGAGTCTTTATGAGGAACACTTCTTGATTTTCACATAATAGTGATGTACTAGTGCAGCTCGTGATGTGATTGTCTTTAGAAAATGACAAAAATAAATTTTAATTTTAATTTTAAGGCCATAAAAAGTCTTAAATTGTACAAGAAAGTCTTAATTATAGTCTTATTTATGATTTCAAGAGATCTTAAATTTGGGGATGGAAAGACCAGAATTGTGATATGGCTTAATGTGACGACTCAACTTTAAAAGAAAGTAAAAGAGCGTTGCTCATTTCAAAGTCCGGTGCTGCGCTGCTTTGTGTACTACTGGGGAACAGTTATATTTCTGCTGTTCCAAAAGCGCCACCTGCTGGCAGAGAATAAATTTGTATTTTCAATAAACCTGTTGTTTGTTTAGACCAATGCAAAAATCGAGCCATTTTTTCACATGGCTGTTTGCAGTGTTTAAAGTGTTACCTAAAAAATGTATCGAATGAAAACAGTTGTCATTAATAATCAGGATTAAAATTTGAGGAAAATTATAATCACCGTAGTAGTGTAATTTAAGTGGAAGTCGATCATAAAACATACAAAACCTTTTTCTCTTTCAATTTGTTTATGGACTCAACCAACAGTCTGTGATTGGCTGTGATGCTTAATGCTGCAAAAAGCTTGTAAACAGAAACCTTTGATGCAACAGGAGTAGACACCCATAGGCTTTAATTCACACTTTCCACAATTCCAACGGCACAACTGTAAATCATTTATTTTTTTTTTTTTTTTTTTTTTTGGCCTTGATAGACACTCACATTAAATGACTGTGACATAACTAGGGCTGTGACGGTGATTTTTTTCCACCGCGGTGGTAATGGACCAACTACCGTGAGGTAGTAGTAAAAAAATGAGGCTCAAAAAAAGTAGCCAAAATAAGAATGGTAAATATTGAAAAAACCTTTGTTGCATAAATTCATAACAACCTCGCCCAACCCTTGTCCGACGGCTCATCAAAATTACCGGCCCAGGTCTTTTCTATCTTTTTCCCATTACACTGTTGCATCCATTAAAATAGCTCAGTTTTGTTTCTAATAGGAATGTGGTTATATTTCTTTTCATTTCTTTATAAAGTTAATTTAGAAATATGTTTGGAACATTTTTTGTTTGTTAAATTAAGGTTTTTGCTTTTTAAAGTAACGACCAAGCAGCCAGAGGCGGGCAGTGAGTTGATCATAGCCTATGTTTGATCAATTTTGCCTTCTCAAATCATCACGACTTGCCTAAAATAAAATCTTTAAGCATATCACAATGTTATTTTAAATGTTTAACTTAGAGAAATGCACGCTATTATGCGCATACAATCATTTGTTGAAGAGTGGAAGCTAAATGCAGGACATGGCGGTGCCAGCGCAATCACTTGCAAAAAAATGAAAATACGCCGTAAACTTTGGTCATAAATGTAAGCTTAATATACCATCCGGAACTGTAAAGAGTATAATTTTATTTGCGTGCACTCACAATATCAACAAAATGTTGTGCTTTTTGTCAAAATAAAAAAAACAAACAAGATGCACTTTCTGGTGTCTTGGTGTTGAACAGGAGTGCTGCACAAAAATGAAACGAAACTCAGCGAATACTTGCCTTACAGTCAGGATAAATGTATCTATAGAAAGCTTTAAATGATTACTTTACTACTTTAAAAGTAAAAAATTCAAATTGAAACAAAAACTCTTTCATTATAAAATCCATAGAGATGCATTTTTCTCGAAAGGCACGTCCAATGAGCAGATGGTGAGTCAGGATCGTCATCTTTGGGACACTGGCTCAGAAAACACTAGTTTATTAATAATTCATTCAAGTATCTCCTTATTCCCCCCGACACATGCATGGTAATTACTTTTCCCGGAGCTTTGCAAGCTTTGGCCTATTGTATGCGTTTGAACTCGGATCTCTTCCAGCAGCTGCGAAGGCACTTGCGCTCGCTGCTGCTGCTGCCACCGGCGGGGACACTAAACACAACGACTGCGGTGGTGTGGATGTCATTGTGACCCTCACAGCCCTAGACATAACCTGTTTCTCATGCTGTTCTAATCAGGAGAGAAGCTGAGGGTTCTGGGATACAATCACAATGGCGAGTGGTGCGAGGCTCAGACCAAGAACGGCCAGGGCTGGGTGCCCAGCAACTACATCACGCCCGTCAACAGCCTGGAGAAGCACAGCTGGTACCATGGGCCTGTGTCCCGCAATGCCGCCGAGTACTTGCTGAGCAGTGGCATCAACGGCAGCTTCCTGGTGCGCGAGAGCGAGAGCAGCCCGGGACAGAGGTCCATCTCACTGCGCTACGAGGGACGCGTCTACCACTACCGCATTAACACAGCCTCAGACGGCAAGGTGAGAGTCACAGAATTATTCCAGCAGTAGTGTGCTTCAGAACAAGTCGGAGTCACGTTATCCACAGAGCATTATGCTTTACATGTTTGACAGCAGTGCCACTCCAGTGGTCAGGTGATAATGACAGTAATTAGGGATAATATCATATTATACACATCTGATTAGCGGCGGGTGAAAATACACTCTCACTAGCCTGAAATGAACTTTCAATATGCTGAAGCGTTGAGAATGCTGCATGATGTGTACAAATAAATGTAGTTTTGACTATCAGGGCTCCAAATTAGAGTTTTAATTTCTTAAAGAAATATATACATTTGCATTTGCATTAATCAAGTTACATTTGTTTCTGTAGCACTTATGCAATACAGAAATAATCAGTAAAATAAAAGTTAATTCTGCAGAATTCAACTATGAAACACAGACAATTTTCCACTATAAAGCAGCTCTATAGAAAGCACTAGAGTATAATAGTATAGTCGTATAATGATTTTCCAATAATGGTTGAAGTTAATTGGACTGTGTTCCAGTAGCGTGCTGAAGTGCTTTCCAGACAGCACCGCTTAGTAGTAGAGACAGACAATTTGGGTCACAGTGATGATGAGTGCAGTCCGTGGGCAGATAAATGACTCCATGTGTCACGCATGCACTGCGGCGCTGCATTCCTGCTGCACGCTGATGACCGCTGCACTCATTCCTCGCATGCCTGACGTGCCTCGTCCGCCTCACAGGCTCCGCATGAGGCCGCGACACACTTCCCTGCTGGAATCTCCAGTGTAAGCCGTCAGGAATGAGTCTGAGGCGCCATTTCAGCACAACAGCTCACATTTAACCTGCTCTGAGGTGGAAGATCTGTGTTTTTAAAATGTACATCATTGATTTAAAACGTTTACAATTAGTAAAGATAGCTGGTTTAATGAATGTAATTATTATACAGCCAGTATCATATAAGTCCATTCAGGACAATTGACAGATGAACATGACATGAAACCAAGTTTTTCCAGCCCATGAAGCATATGGATGAACATTCAAGTATTCAAGTATTTAAAATGCAGATTATATAAAGATTGATATTTAAAAACACCTGTCAAGACTAGAGATTGACTGAAAATGGCTTGACTGATAATTGATGTTTACATTTGTTATTTACATGCTATGTTTTAGTTTTGTTTGTTTTAGGGCTGGGCGATACAGGCAAAATATCATATATTGGTATTTTTGGCTGAAATGTGATATATGGTGTATACTGTGTATCTCTGTATTTTTTATTTGAACTACCAGACAGAAGTTTTTGGACAGTAAGATTTGTAATGTTTTTTTAAAGAAGTCTCTCTTGCTCACCAAGCCTCATTTATTTGATCCAAAGTACAGCAAGAAACAGTGAAATTTAGAAATATTTTTACTAGTTTTCTATTTGAATATATTTGTAAATGTAATTTCAGTCACATGATCTTTCAGAAATCATTCTAATATTCTGATTTGCTGCTCAAAAACATTTATTATTAATATTATTATGCTGAAAATATCTGGGTAGATTTTTTTCGGGTTTCTTTGATGAATAGAAAGTTCCGAAGAACAGCATTTATCTGAAAAAGAAACCTTTGTGAGATTATAAATGTTTTATCATCACTTTTGATCAATTTAAAGCATCCTTGCTAAATAAAAGCATTCATTTCTATAAATTCATAGAATAGAAAACAAATATATACCGACTCCAAGCTTTTCTCAGAGGTTTAGTGTATAATTTTAGAAAAAACATTAAAAATCTTGTAGTACATTCACACGGGGCATCGGCGTCAATGTTTGACAGAAGGCATGGCTGAAGCTTGGTGCTGACACGACCACCATGGTGACAACTGCAGGTCATTACGTTTTTTCTGGTGTTGCATGAAGGCGATTGGCTAGCATCTGTAGCAAATATACTAGTATATTTGCATAAGGTGATCTGATTGGCTGACGTCTGTGTTGCCGCTTGAAAAGTTTTTGCAGCAGACCTCGACAACGCTTGAGATCACTCCATCCAAAGTAAACGAGAGGCGCTGACGCTGCTGCCCCGTGTGAATGCATTGTAACGGCCCATTCACATGGGGTGTCAGCGTTAACACTTCTCATTTACTTTGAATGAGTGACGTCATGCGTTACCGAACTGTATCGTGGATCCGTCGCGTCGCGCCACTGGCATTGGCAGAAGCTGAAAATCTTTCAACTTTTCCAGTGCCAGCACGGGCGTCAGCCAATCAGATTGCCTTATGCAAATACCCTAGTGCAGGCGCTAGCCAATTGCGTTCATACAACACCAAAAAAGTAAAGTGATTGGCTGCTGTCACTATGTCAGTCGCATCAGCACCAAGCTTCAGACATGCCCTCTGTCAAGCATTAACACTGAATGGGGCGTTACTGTCCAAACGCTTTTGACTGGTTGTGTGTGTGTGTGTGTTATCCAGAGAAACATTTTTATATTAAAGGCAGTGAAAACAAATATAGTGAAAGCTGGCTATGCTATCGCTTATAAAAAAAAATGTCAATATGTTGTACAAACTTGATATACCGTCCAGCCCTAGTTTGTTTATATCACGTCTATGGATAAGTATGGTCTTTAAAGTGGCTTGAAAACTGCACATTAATATGATTGCACAAATTATGTAGTCAGCTAGTCATTTTATCATGGTACAGCAAAGAGCTCTTTAACTTGTGTATTGTCTCTCGCTCTGCAGTTGTACGTGTCGTCGGAGAGCCGTTTTAACACGCTGGCGGAGTTGGTTCACCATCATTCCACGGTGTCCGATGGTCTAATCACGACGTTGCATTACCCGGCGCCCAAACGCAACAAGCCCACTATCTACGGCGTCTCACCCAACTATGACAAATGGGAGATGGAGCGCACTGATATTACCATGAAACACAAGCTGGGCGGAGGGCAGTATGGAGAGGTGTACGAGGGTGTCTGGAAGAAATACAATCTAACTGTGGCTGTCAAAACACTAAAGGTCAGTGACACAAAGACTGGAGCTTTGCAAAAACAGAACACATCATACCTGCTTAATGCCTTGCGGGTGGTGTTTGCTTTGACCTTGTGCAGTTTTGTTCATGCTTTCTGAGGATGAGGCCATATCCATGTTCATATGTCTAGTTTAAGCTTCTACCACATGACAGATGAATACACTGAAAGAACTATCACATTATCTACATTTAGCATTGTTTATTGCTGTCTGTGACCTTGTATTTCATTAGAGTAATGTAAATCATACAGGTTTAAAGTGAATGCTGGTTGAGAATTGTTTTTTCCTCTTGTGCAGGAGGACACAATGGAAGTGGAAGAGTTTTTAAAAGAAGCTGCAGTCATGAAAGAAATCAAGCACCCAAACCTGGTGCAGCTGTTAGGTGAGTCCAGTGTTTCTTCTGTGCTGCAAACTGTATGACTCTTGAGGCCTTTTCACACTGAGCGCAATGCGAAAACGCAAGGCGAATCGCCGACGAATGGTGTTTTCACACCGAGTGCAAACCGAATGTTCACCTTCTGCTAACGATGCAACAATGCATTTTTCCCTAGATATTTATCTTGTATATGGATTTAACATCGTCCGCTGCTCAATATATAGCATTAACTTAAGATAAATAAAGTTTGGTTCTACATCAGAAACACAAACTCTCTATATTGCTTACAAGAAGACATCTTAAAATATAAATAGAAAAGTACAATTAGCAATATCACACTTTTGAAAATGTATATAATTATTGGCTTGAAGGGGTTATCGGATGCCCATTTTCCACAAGTTGATATGATTCTTTAGGGTCTTAATGAAAAGTCTGTAATATACTTTGGTTAAAAATTCTCAATGGTAGTGTAAAACAACACCCTTTTTACCTTGTCAAAATTAGCTTTGCAAAAATCATCTCATTCTGGTCAAGGCTGCTTTAAATGCAAACGAGCTCTGCTCGCCCCTCCCCGTCTTCTCTCTGTGGAGTGACGAGCCTGTTTACTTTAGCCGCTAAACTTGCTAACTAGCACATTATTAAGAAAAGGCGATTGCAAAGATTCATAAAAAACCCTTATACTCCCTTCTGCTGTAAGTGAAGCTGGATCATGAATGATTTGCACAAATATATGTAGATCGGGAGGCGCATTCCCTTCACAAACAAAGGTAATCCACTGCATCTTCAGCAGCTCAGATGTCGGGAGTAAATGGCGACCACTATGTTCATTATTACATCCAGCAACACAACACCTCAATTGCTCAATTCTTGTCTAACTTACATCCCTGCTCCGGCATCAAAACATGGAGGTTGGACTGTTACAGCTGATCTTAGGTAAGACGCTCATGTCAATCCACTACCGTGGGAGCGGCCTCTGTCAGTGTGACGCCACAATGACAGGCATCTGAGAATGGCTCGATTTTAAAAAGGGAATATTATTTTTACAGATTAATTAAAAACCACTGCAAGGATTTTTATCATTATAGGGTAGATTTGTACATTTTGTACATTTGTACACGCATTAATGTTCAAACAACATGTAAAAGTGACCCACTTTAAATCATCATCAAGTGCTTGTAATAACTTCTGATTGTGATCTGTGATCGTGAATTTGATTCTGTAATAGGCAGACATGCACTGTTTGTATGTTTAATAACGCCACACTGCTTATTGTCATAAACATCCAAACGTCTGTTTACTTTCATATTTCTTGTGTAAAACAGTAGAAAAATGTTTCACTCACTGGCCCCCAGGACCAGGATTGAGAACCACTGGTCTAGAGAGTGAACGCACTCTGACTCCTATAACACTCACGCACGTGGAAGAAAACGGACAGTGTTCTCCTCCAGATCACATAATTAAGTGGAGAATTAATAAAAATTATATTAAGAACATGTGAGAATAACCATCTGTTCTCAGATATAATGACAACAAGAATGCATCCTCGTCTCTTTCGGAATGCTCTTCTGCTGTGTTTGTTTTCACTGGTTTTCGAAACAGCCTTTTTATGCAACACCAGTTGCTGTGGCCATGTGATGTAATGCTCAAATCTTATTGGACGGCTCATGTTTTTGCTTTGCAAAACTAAAAAGATTCGTCAGACTGGTTGAAAAAAAACATTAGCTTTTTTGGTGCACAAATGTTTGCGGTCTATGTGGAAGCATTCATTTCGCTTTTTTCGCTCTCAGTGTGGAAAGACCTTTAGTGAGCAATAGTTTTACACATTTATACAGGGACTAAAGTTAACAAATTCGGGAAATACATCAAATATAATTATATAATTATAAAAAATAAATTGATAAAGAAATGCCACTGTAATACTATTGAATGGTAAAATATTTCATAATAGTAAATAAATGTAATGCATTTATGTAATTACAGCACAGTCTTTGTGATTTTATAGTTACGCTATACAATATTGCATTTTCAGGCATTATTAGAATTAATAATAAGTTGTTATCAGTCAACTGTGGAGTAACTGTGTTTCATTTACTTACCACTGCTAATTTTTACTCACATTTAGGGCTTGGCCCTGCGTTTATACACTACCAGTCAAAAGTTTTTGAACATCAAGATTTTTAATGGTTTTTTTTTTAGGAGTCTCTATTGCTCACCAAGCCTGCATTTATTTGATCCAAAATACAGCAAAAGCAGTGATATTGTGAATTTGTTTTTGCTATAAAATAACTGCTTTCTATTTTGATATATTTTAAAATGTAATTTATTCCTGGGATCAAAGCTAAATTTTCACCATCATGATCCTTCAGAAATCATTCTAATATGCTGATTTGCTGTCAAAGAAACATTTTTATTATTATCAATATTTAAGAGAGTTTAATCAATTTTTTTCAGGATTTTTTGATGAATGGAAAGATCCAAATATCAGCATTTATCTGAAATAAAAAGCTTTTGTAACTATACACTATACCATTCAAAAGCTTGGAGTCAGAAATTAATACTTTTATTTAGCAAGGATCTCTTTAAAGAGACGACTTTAAAGAACATTAAAAATCGAAACTTTTGACTGGTACTGTACACCTGATCAGACGTAGATGGATAGTGGGTCAGGAAGCTCCACTGGTGAATATGAATAACTTTTTAGAAGCATGATGTGCAAATGAAATCTGCAGACAAAGTCATCAATATACTGTATAAATATAGTGTGCCACAGTGCTACACTAGTGGACAATAGATCATTTTTACTAAAATTTTCACAAATTGGCCAGTTCATCAGGGTTGTTGGTTGAATTTGACTTTATCTTTAGGAGTTGATGGAATTGACTCCTCAACTACATTTGTTTTAAATTAAAACACTAGATGAAAACGTGAAGTCTTAAACTCCCTTCATTAAACATCACACTTGTTTTATTAATTAGTCCAATTTAGAGAAGACGTTACCATGAAATATAAGGATCATCATCGTTTCATAGTTCTTTCAAAAACCTAATTTTAAAGAGAACAGTCACAATAAACAGCCTTGATTGAATGGTATTTCTTAGTTAAATGCAAGGGAAGGTAATGTCATAATAGACTTCAAATCCACCACCTTCAACCGACTACATGCAGAATTTGTAGGTCTATGTTTGTGAGTGTTTGGGCTGAACAATATATCAAACATGAATCGGCCACTGTTGTTTAGGAGGAATGTGTTTCTTAATGAGGCTTCCTTCACAAAGAGATGTGATGATCCTGAAGATGCTGCTTATCATTTGAAACCTGCTGATGTCCTCCATTTTTCTCTTATGTCAGGCGTCTGCACTCGGGAACCTCCGTTTTATATTATCACAGAGTTCATGACCCATGGAAACCTGCTGGATTACCTGCGTGAATGTGATCATGAGGAGGTCAATGCTGTGGTGCTGCTCTACATGGCCACACAGATCTCCTCTGCCATGGAGTACCTGGAGAAGAAGAACTTTATCCACAGGTGAGCCAGAACTTCTGCAGTGTACAGTAGTCAACATTTGAAGTGGATCAAAAAAAAGTTAATCAAAGTTATCCTAAGACAAGTACAGGTATTCTTTTTGGTTTTAGAACAAATTTAATGAAAGGTTTTGATCCACTTCAAATGTTGACTACTATATATGTGACACCTGCATGCATGCTTCTAAATCCAGTAAATTGTTATTAAATATTCATTGTCCTTTTTATAGTAGATTGATGTGCATAGCTTGAGTTTCTGCCTTGAGCCTTTTTCCTCAGTGATGCTTTATCAGACAAAAGGGTTTTCACACTTGTTAGAACAAGTTTTATAGCACTTTGACAAACAGTAATTAAACTGTCAGTGGTGAAAGCAGTGATGTGACTCTCTAAACCAAGCACACAAGATAACTGAACACAATTTCTTAAATAGACGTGAAAAAAAGACAACTGTAGAAATATGCAGAGCAACATCACAATCTGTCAGGTCCTTCACAGGTAGTTTACAAAATGTTTTTATTGCATTGTATATATTGTTACATTCTAGTCCATTCTGTGAACTAAAAAAAGGCTAAACATTACAGGACGAGGATAAGGGACAACATAGTATTAGTAATTGTAGGAAGTGACACTTTTACAGTTACGATCTGGTTCTTGTTTCAGGGATCTGGCTGCCCGTAACTGCTTAGTTGGGGAAAACCACTTGGTTAAAGTGGCAGATTTTGGACTGAGTCGCCTGATGACAGAAGAAACTTACATAGCCCATGTAGGAGCCAAGTTTCCCATTAAATGGACTGCCCCTGAGAGTCTGGCCTATAATAAATTCTCCATCAAGTCAGACGTGTGGGGTAAGTGAAAATCAATGAAATACTCCCTCC
This sequence comes from Labeo catla, assembly GCA_012976165.1. Classification (NCBI taxonomy): domain Eukaryota; kingdom Metazoa; phylum Chordata; class Actinopteri; order Cypriniformes; family Cyprinidae; genus Labeo; species Labeo catla. Next base: position 48,664 of record VONZ01001819.1, on the reverse strand, counting down.
ACACAGTAGGATGCTGTTGTTGCTGAATTCACTTTCCAGATTAAGATGTATCTGTACTTCCTTACGTGTAAAAATGACATTGTTGCTTGAACTCTTTAGCGTTTGGTGTCTTGCTTTGGGAAATTGCCACCTACGGAATGTCTCCATATCCTGGAATTGACTTGTCCCAAGTGTATGAGCTACTAGAGAAAGATTACCGCATGGACAGACCCGAGGGATGCCCAGAGAAAGTCTATGAGCTCATGAGAGCCTGTAAGTAGCTCGTGGGATCACATAATAAAATCCAAGGACCAAAAAGTAGATAAGCTAAAGTATTTGAATAAAAGGGATTGCAATTAAGCAATTACTAGAGGTCTTAAGTTGCCCTTTGGACTGACTTTGGTCTTTCTGTTTTTAGGTTGGAGATGGAACCCTGCAGAGCGGCCTTCTTTTGCTGAAACCCACCAGGCGTTTGAGACAATGTTTCAGGAGTCCAGTATCTCTGATGGTAAGCATTTGTCTTAGAGCTGTGCGCAGGCTTCAAATGTAGGCCCGAGACGCTCAGAATTCTCAGCCCGAGTCCAACCCGAGCCCGTCTTTTTTCCCCTTCCCCCAAAACAGCTTATATTCCTATTAAAATAGTTCAGTTTTGTATGAAATTGACCTTTTTCATATTTCCAGGTTTCTCAGCAGCGGAAGTACCACATATGTATTTTTATATACATTTAACATCCCTCCCATAGACGCTGCATTAGAAACACCCGCGCGCCAGCGTTAATAGTTTTTTTTGTAATTAGATGTAAAAGTTGATATAATACAAAGTATAGTGTTATAAATGCATATACATTAAAAAAAAAAAAAAAAAACGAAATATAAAAAAATATAGGATTTACAATGCTGATGACCACTGAAACGCATCATCACAGTATTGTGAAAGGGGTCCATGGCAAAGTGATTATAGTTTGTTTTTATTTTTTTTATTAAGTTAAATTAGAAAAAAACGTTTGGAGCATTTTTTGTTCATTAAATGTAAGTTTTTGTTTTTTAAAGTAAAGACCAAGCGGCCAGCGGCAGACAGTGAGTTGATCATAGCCTATGTTTTATCTATAGATATAAAAAATTTCAAGCATATCACATTAGTTTAAACGTTTAGACGCATTAACCAATTGTTTGTGTGGAGAGTGGAAGCTAAAGTGTGCTTTGTGAGACATGGAGACGCCAGCACAATCACTTGTAAACAACTTAAAATACGCTGTCATTTTTGTTCATAAAGTTGAGTAATAGATCATTCGGAACTGTAAAGGGTCTAGTTTTATTTGTGTGCGCTCACAATATCAACAAAATGTTGTGCTTTTATAAAGTAAAGAAAACAAACAGGATGCGCTTTTTGCCGTCTCTGTCTCGAACAGGAGCGCTTCACAATGGTGAACCGCAACCCAGTGAATACTTGCCTCACAAACATGATAAATATATCTATAGAAAGCTTTGAATTACTACTTTAAAACGAAAACTCTTTCATTATGTAACCCATAAAGATGCATTTTTCTCTAACGGCACGTCCAACGAGAAGATGGCGAGTCAGGATCACCAACTTAATCTTCATCAGCATGGCATTTTGTTTTATCACCATAATTGGTGGATGTCTAAAATATAAAAATAAGGGGAAGCCTAAAACAGACCCGATGCCCGGCCCCCGTCTGAGCTATGATGTGAGAATTGGCCCAAGGTCCGGCCCTAAGGGTGTAAATAAGTTGGGGCCTGTTGGGCTCAGGCTGAAATGCAGGGCTCTGCTTTGTCTCTGGAGGTTTAGAGAGGTTTGTGTGTACTTTTCTTGTGGCTCATCTTCAATCTTCATTGGTTGCAGAGGTGGAAAAAGAGTTGGGAAAAAAAGGTAAGAAGCTGACACTGGGTCCAATACAGCAGGCACCAGAACTTCCCACTAAGACGAGGACACTACGAAGACATATGGACAGTAGGGATGGGGACAGTCCAGGTAAGCTGTGCTCTCCAAATATTCACAGTTAAATAAGTTGCTTTTTTGCGGAGTGGGCGATTGAACTGATAAAGTTACACCCTTTTCAGACGCAGCAGAGGCTGAGGTGACCGGGCCTCCGATGCTCCCGAGGCCTGTCCTTGATAGCAACTTGAACGAAGATGATCGCCTCCTAGCTAAAGATAAAGATAAATTCAGAATGAATCCTTTCAGTTTAATCAAGAAAAAGAAGAGAACGGCCCCGGCGCCCCCAAAACGCAGCAGCTCGTTCGGTAAGATGGATGGCCACCTGGATCGTAGAGGGCTGGGTCCCGACTGCAGAGATGATTTCAACAACGGGGCTTCCACCAATGATGCCTTGCACGGCATTGACCCTTCCAAACTGGTCAGCTCCAACAGTAGCACAGCTGTTGGAGTCACCAATGGAGCCCCAGTGTATCCTGGTCAGCTCTTCCCGTCTCATTCACGGAAAAAGGGCACGCCCACAACATCGGGTGGTGGAGGGAAGCTTGCCACGACTCCACCTGCAGAGGAAGACCCAATGTCAAACTCCAAGCGCTTCTTAAGGTCTTCTTCCGCCTCTAGCATGCCCCCAGGGTCCGAGCGCACCGAGTGGAAGTCGGTCACTCTGCCGCGTGACATCCAGTCGTCTCACTTTGACTCGGGCACCTTTGGAGGCAAGCCAGCTCTGCCACGCAAGAAAGCAGATTGCATGCCACGTGGTGGCACCCTTACTCCGCCACCGCGCCTTCCCAAAAAAACCGAGGACGCGCCTGACGAAGTGTTTAAGGACTCGGAGTCTAGTCCTGGATCAAGTCCTTTGACTCTGACGCCTAAGCTCAGCCGTCGGCCGCAGACGGAAAGCTCCAAAACAAGTGCCTTGCAAGCGGAGCTGTTCAAGCCCAATGTGCTTCCACCTCTGGGAGCAGCTGGGGATGAATGCAGACCACGTAGGCTCAAGAACTCTTCTGAAGTGCCTGGACAAAGAGACAGAGACAAGGGGAAGTTTGCAAAACCTAAACCAGCTCCTCCTCCACCTCCTGTCTCGAGCGCCAAATCTGGAAAGACTTCGAGGAGTCCCAGTTTTGATGTTTCTTCAGATACCAAAGTCAAAGGCAACTCTGAACAAAACCCTCCAAGTCCTGGATCCACAGAACAAGGCAGGGGCACAAGCCTTTCCCAAGAAAGTGCCAAAAAATTGCCAAAAAACACCTCGAAAGTGCAGCCCCCAAAGACCTCTTCTACATCGCCAAGCAGTCAGCTACCAGGGATGGGAACTGGATCGGCTGTTGGCGACCCAGGGTCCAACTTCATTCCCCTCATGACGACTCGCCGCTCGCTAAGGAAAACACGCCAGCCGTCGGAGCGACTCTCCAACTCTTGCATCACGCGCGAAATGGTTTTGGAGAGCACAGAGCTCCTGCGAGCCGCCATTGGCCGCATTTCAGAGCAAACCGGCAGCCACAGTGCAGTGTTGGAAGCCGGCAAGAATTTGTCCAAGTATTGTGCGAGCTTCGTCGAGTCCATCCAGCAGATGCGCAACAAGTTTGCTTTCCGTGAAGCCATCAATAAGTTGGAGAGCAGCCTGCGTGAGCTGCAGATCTGCCCTGCCGCCACTGGGGGAGCCAACACACCACAAGACTTTTCAAAGCTGCTTTCCTCCGTCAAGGAGATCAGTGACATTGTTCAGAGGTAGCGGAGAAGAGCACGGACGGAACTGATATCTATGTGTCTGGGGCTTCTCTGGGTTGGCTGTGGCGTGACGTACATTTCCATTGAACCCACCTCAGCTTTTCTCATGCCAAATAGAGGAACATTTACAAACGATTCAGTGTCTTATTACTGTGCACAAATGCAGGGGAACCTGCGATGTTCCTCCAGAGTCTATTTGGCGATTTTAAGGTAGCCCAGGTCCAAGCCTTAGTGACTTGATTTTTATCTCTGTAATTCCTTGACTTTCTTTTCTGCATTTTCTCAAAGTATTTGTTAAAGACAGCATTATCTTAGCGTTGCAGATGACTGACAGAAAAACACCTCATGTGCCTCACACTTTCTTTCCAACCTTTTTAAGGGATCAAAATATATTTTTGATTACATTCATGATCATAGTATTGATAAAGACTGCTTGTTGATGTGTCCAGCTTAGTTTTCATTGTGTGGTTGGTCAAGAAAGGGCTTTGTTGCGAGATGTGAACAGTCCCTGTGATATGAGGAACTTCATTTTCGAACCGACTGATCAAGTATTGTATGATTGCAGCACTGTGCCACGATTGACATTTCACCAGTGGGATCAGTTTCCCCCCCTTTCCAAGCCCGTCAAGGGTTTTGAACAAGTGTTCCGTCAGCACAATCACTACACACATGCCTTTCCGAAACTACAGAGTTGCCTTAAAGAGACTTAGCTGAACATGAATCATTGGTCAGCGAATCAAACACTACTGTCTCAAGGAGAAAGACTTGGAAGTGAGAATCAGTGCTTAAGAAGCAGTATATGTATAGATGTTTGTTGTAATGTCCTTCAGTTACCACTTGATGTCATTTCAAAGGTTTTCCACACACCACTGACCTAAGTGCTCCGGTATTACGGATGTGATCGGAGCAGCTTTTTCCAATGACCACAAGCCACATGATTCTCGTTGAGGATGTGGGAGTCGAGTCGATGACTATCTTACTAAAATTTTCCTGTTTGTTTTGCTTGTGTAATTGAAATAATGCAGTTGTTTTCAGTATTAGTTTGTCTTTTCCAACACTTTGCCATCTGACTGCGACGCCTGAGGAGGAGGCCAACCACAAGCTGCCTTTAATTCAACATGGTACTACCAGTGTTGACGTTTCATGTTTTTTTTTTTCTCTTAAAATCATGCCACTACTTTTTAATTTGTATTCAAGCCTCACCCTTTTGTAGACTAATTGCTCGTCTTTGTAAATACACATCACTTATTTTCAGTTGATTCTTCCTGTAACCTTGGTGCAATTTTTGTTGCATAAAATACAAAGCAATTTTGCTACTTGAACAACGTAGTGTTTGTTTCTGTCAGCATGCTCATCTTCATTTTAAACATGGTTTCAGATGGACGCAGAAACGCTTTCTGTCTAGAGCATTTTTATTGTCATCATTAAAATCAAAATGTCAACATTTTAAAATCATATACACACAAGAACAGATTTTCAAACGTTAGCACAGCTCCTTCAAAGTTTATACATATGTACTGTTTTTGCTCGTGAACAGCGAGAAGAGGTCAATCAGATCGCAGATTTCTGCCTTTGATTAGTCAAGATCTGTAAGACTTTCTGTAGGAGAATTTGCCTAGCGTCTCTTCACCTGGATGTGTGAGAGTTTGTGATGTACACTCTTGAGTGAGGAGTCAGTGCTCTTTATGTTACATCACCAACAGATACAGCCTTATATACAGCAGCTGAATCAGATCCGATTTCATATGGTACATACACTGAATTAAGACACAGATGCTGCTTCGGAGGAAGTTGCGGCGGTGCTGTTAATATACAAGCCGATGCACTGTTGTTTACTGTACAGCCTACACAACTGGAGCCGTTTCCGTCACATTTCATAGATCTATACAAAAACAGTAGCAGTGTTGTAAAACCGTTTGTTTATTTAACTCAAGTCTGAACTGCATGTTGAGCTAGTTGAGATTAAACGGTGATAGTAATAATATTAACATGAATGATAACGATAAGGCAACATAAAATAATGGTGGTGAGGACAGACGAATGTATATTGATATGATGGAGCCGAAGAGGAGACGGGGGCGATGAAAGAATCAATCTTTCCATAAAGTGTCTTTGATTCATAAAGCTGTCCGACCCAAACCGACTCATGCGCTCGCATGTGAACATGCACGTGATTGCGAGTTCGAGACGTTTCATTAGGGTTCTAATCTGGGATCAGTGGAATCAATACGACCACTGCGCGTTTACAGATGCATAAAAAACGCAATGCGTTATTCTGAGCACAGGTGCGTATAAAAATGCGATGCATTATTTTGCACCCTCGACCTAAGCTTTTTAGCTGCAGGAGTGTCAAAAGGGCATCCCGTAGGTGACTGACCACTCTTAATGCATCACAACCATATTAAAACGATCTGAATGCAACCCATGCAGCAGCAGCAGCATGTTGGATTATAAATCCACGCCACGTTCAGCCACTTCCTGCTGCGCAGGTCTCACTTCTGTGATGTCACATTGTTGAGCTATAAAATCAATCAATAAAAAGAGGCTGAACTGATGTGTGTGACGTGATGAGCAGTGGTTAGTGCAGTCAGAGGATGATGAGGATAAGAACGGAAGAACACACCGACCAGAGAGAGTGAGGATGGACAGATGAAGAAAGAGACAGAAGGAGGAAATGAGCGCATGTAGCCGTGATCCTCCCCTCTGCGGTTCCCACGGCTCTCTGGGACGGGCCGAGGCCGCAAGCGCGTGTGATGGAGGAGGAGGAGGAGGATGGTTGTGGTGGGCGGGTTTGGAGGATGAAGGTCATTAACAGCCACACCCTTCCCTCTGCGGCTGTGGTTCGCTGGTGAGCCGGCCGCCCTGCGGCGCTGACGGTTTGTGCTGCACGCCAGACTCGGCAGCGTTCAGATCCAAACTGCCGTCCTGAATGTTCTGGTAGATCTTCTTGGCGGCTTCCAGAAAAGCGTCCTCCACATTCTCACCTCTGGGACCACAAATACACCGTTATCATCTATATGCACACACAAGATTAACAGAACAAGAAAACTATCTAGAAAAAAAGATCAAGACAAACTTGCTGATGGCTTGGGAAAACCCAACCTGATCTCATGAGAAAACGTAACTATTCTACAAAGTGACAATTTAAGATTAACTTATATGAGTTTTATAAACAATAAGCAAGTCACCAATAAAAAACACACCAGCAACAAACTAAAACATGCTAGGACCATGTAAGCAATTTGTGACAATGTTATAATCATGCTATTAACATAATCAGTGTGTGCTAAATGTCCTTTAACAATGTGCTAAAACATGCTAGGAACATATAGTTAAGGTCAAAAGTTTACATACACTATGCAGAATCTATAAAATGTTAATTATTTTACCAAAATAAGAGAGATCATACAAAATATATGTTATTTTTTATTTAGTACTGACCTGAATAAGATATTTCACATAAAAGATGTTTACATATAGTCCACGAGAGAATAGTAGTTGAATTTATAAAAATGAAAAAAAGTTTACATCAACTTGAGTCTTAATACTGTGTTGTTATCTGAATGATCCACAGCTGTGATTTTTCTGTAACAGTTGTTCATGAGTTCCTTGTTTGTCCTGAACAGTTAAACCCGCTGTTTTTTAGAAAAATCCTTTATGTCCCACAAATTCTTTGGTTTTTCAGCATTTCTGTGTATTTGAGCCCTTTCCAACAATGACTGTATGATTTTGAGATCCATTTTTTCACACAGAGGACGACTGAAGACTCACATGCAGCTATTACAGAAGGTTCAGATGCTCACTGATGCTTCAGAAGGAAAAACAATGCATTAATAGCCGGGGGTGAAAGCTTTTGAACAGAATAGAGATGTGTGCATTTTCTTACATTTTTTCATTTAGTACTGCCCTTCAGAGGCTACAGAAGATACTTGTGTGTTTCTCAGAAGACAAAATAAGTTAAATTTACCCTGATCTTTAAATTTTAAAAGTTTTCAGTTTAGTTGCCCTCAGTTGTGCTCAGTGTGAAAAGATGGATCTCAAAATCACACAGTCAATGTTGGAAAGGGTTCAAATACACAAAATGCTGATTTGTGGGACCTGAAGGACTTTTCTGAAGAACAGCAGGCAGTTCAGGACACTGTTCAGGACAAACAAGGAACTCATGAACAAATATCACTAAACAAAAAAACAAAACAAAAAAAAAAAAAACAGCTGTGGATCATTCAGGTAACAACACAGTATTGAAGAAAAAAAAAAAGTGTATGTAAACTTTTGAACGGAGTCATTTTTATAAATTAAACTATCATTTTCTCCTGTGGATTATATGTAAACGTCTTTTATGTGAAATATCGGTCACACTTCATTTTAATAACCGATTCATACTATTTATTAACTATTAACTACGACGTCTACCTCAATAAACTGCTAATTTCCTGTTTATTAATAGTTAGTAAGGTAGTTAAGCTTAGATATGACATAGGATTAAGGTTTTAAAATATGTTCATGCAGGATAGAGCATTAATATGTGCTTTATAAATACTAATAAACAGCCAATATGCTAGTAATATGAATGCTAGGTAATAGTGAGAATTGGTCCTTAAAATAAAGTGTTGCCGAAATATCATTTCAGGTCTCAGTACTAAATAAAAAAAATAACATGCATTTTGTATGAACCCTCTTATTGTGGTAAAATAATTAACATTTTGTAGATTCTGCAAGTTATATGTAAGCTTTTGACCTCAACTGTAATATTAGTTATTCTCTGAATATTAATAATAATAATAATGTTAAACAGCATATGATAATGTTGGCTTTCTCTCAAATGTTCATCTCTTTTTTAAAGTATTATATATTCAGATTAGTACTGCTTTCAGAACTGTCCTGCTTGTAACATTGGGTTTTCCTCATAAATACACATGTACAGACAGATGTTTCTGATGTCTGGTTTTGTTAATGAGCACATTATCTGATGAATCGTTTCATATAATGTCATGTTATATAACATCACGTCCGTAAGGCTGGAGCTGCTGGAAATAACTCACGTTTTAGCACTGGCCTCTAGGAACAGCAGACCTGTGAACACAAACACACATGGGATCAGAACAGTGTCATGTAATCCATAATGTGACAGACAATTGCTTCACTCACCGTTCTCTTCAGCGAACTGCTTAGCTTCCTCATACGTCACGTCTCGCTGCGCTTCGAGATCCGCTTTATTTCCTATGAGTATGATCACCTGCACAAACATAACAGAGAAACCTCCCTGAGCAAAACCAACAGAACCAACCATAAACCCCACCCTCAACCTGTCAATCACACCCGCACCCAAACAACATACTCTGAGTGCTAAACTAGCCACAAGCCAGTCGCTAGAACCAGATCACAGCTGGTTGGTAAGATGTTGCTAGGTAGTTCTAATGTTATCAGCAAGTCTACAGAGCTCATCCCTATGTTACTACTATGCTACAGTGCTAAGACATGACTTATTCATGCAAATATGGTTGCTAGAGTGCTGCTAGGTAGGTGTTTTTGTGATTTCAGCGGTTTCTAGGTAGTTGCCATTCTATCAGTACATTGGCTGTTAAGCCCAGGACACCAAGACAACTTAAAAAAACCTAGCATTGACAAAAGCCAACGGTGTTGTCGGCTGCGTCTGGACCAAAAAAACCCTGCAAACTTGCATGTGAGGAACTGATGTATCAGGGGGTATAAATAGTCTATATTCATCATTCGAAAGGAGAAGCTGAGACAAGGATACACAAAATATACGCAGATATACGTAACGTAAACAAAGCAGCGCATGCTTACCATTTTTAACATCAGTTATGTTAATAACTTCATTTTAAGAGGCTCATGTTATTAAGAAAACATTTGTGTATCGAAATGCTTGGGTAATTCTTTAATTCTTGTGTACTGACTGAATATCCAATCAGAGTTCTCACTCTCGCGGCCCGACATCAATTCAACATGCTGAACTGGGCAAACTGTAGGGCCCTATGATTTCCGCGATGCGGAAAATGTGGACAGAATCACGTGGACAGAATCTGGTCATAAAAACATAATTTATGGTATAACACGGAATGTCAAAGAATATGTTAAAGAATTTGTCAAAGTTTGGATGAATTAATCAAAAGTAGGTCATTACACTTAAATCAAATCACAATATGGACTAGTATCTCTAAATATTGAGCTATTGAGCTAAAAAGACTATTTATATATGAATTATTCATGTTCTGCGTGTCTCTGTGTGTGAATGGCGCAGACGCACAGTTTGTTTACTACACACACTGAAGTGCGAGTGACGCTCGTGGTGATTTCAGTGTCTGCTGTCTCGCCAAATGAGAATACAAACACATGAATATTTCCAGAGCTGCTCAGAAGTTCCTTCATGAGCATTTTACTGTTTCTTTTCAGAGAAACTATCGTCATATCATATACACACAGAAATGTAAAGGTATTCACGGCAATCCGTCAAAATAAAAGTTCTGTTTAACTTAAGACATAAATTACTATTGTTTAGTAGAATGTACATAGTACTACTAATACTACTACTACTATTATTATTACTAAAATTGTTAAAACTTTATTTTATTAAGGAATAATCACACAATTTTTTTTTCATGTTTTAATTTTAATAGTAACTTTGCCAAAAAACGTTATTAAATATATTTAAAAAATTGATGTTAAACATATAAGTTTCATAGTTTTCATTAATTAGACTTGCTTTTTGATTAATAAAATGTAATTTAACCATAAAAAAAGTCCAGAAAAAAATAAAATGGAAAAAACGGAATCCAGAAAAAAATAAAATAAAAAATAAAACTTGACGGACACTTGCGACGCCCTGACATTTTACTACTAGGGCTGTCATTAATGATTATTTTGGTAATCGAGTAATCTGTCAATTATTCTGACGATTAATCAGAAATCTGATAATTATAATTAATCTGAGGTAATAAAAATAGACCTAAGCAAACAATAGCCTTTAAAATGACTTAAAATGCATATATAATAACAATGAAGCAATACTAATTAGTTCAAATAAAGTATCAAAAGCAAGAAATCATATGGTTTTATTGAACAAAACTGTTAAAATACATAGTGTATTATAAACAACAGAGCTCATGTACACTGCACATTATAACATTATACTTTACTGTGTGATCTAATCCTTGTTTAATTCTGACTAAACAACATTTAATTCAAATGTCCACTTAATCTTTAATTTTTGTCCATTTCTTTATGAAAAATCGCTATAGCCACTGTAATTTATTCATTATGTGGACATCAAAATGTATAAACTGGGGGTTTGAGCTTTTATTTTTAAATCGCGATGAACAGTTGTTAGCATGTTTAGAAAGATTTTGATGTTTTCTGCTGTATTTGCGTAGGTTTCTAAATGATTTACCTTACAAATCTGATCAAATGGCACACACTGCGTTCCCAGATGAACGGTACAGTAAATCCACACTCATTTGAGACACTCCACACATGTAAATGACAAGAGTTTATGTGGAGTAGCATTTACTGTGAATGGAGTCGCTCTGAGATGCCTTTGATCTACATGCATGCAAATAATTAAAATGTATATATTAAATCTGCATTGCATATATTAATTTAATTGATTCATAGCATTTGTAAATTCACAATAATATTATGCTTAGAATGTTTTAATGGTTTATTATATCATGCAGCCTTGGAAAATGGTATAATATTAAATTTCATGGATTCTCATCCGTGGAAATGCGACACTTCTGGTATTTTGCCGGTTACTCAACACAGGCAAATTGCAGTCGAGGTTTTTTCAAAACTGAGTACTCGAATTGATTCAAGGAACTGTGACAGCCCTAGTTACATACCTTAAACCAACCTAAATACCCCTGCCAGTCCAAACTTTGCTCATACTCACGGTATTGGGGTTGGTGAGGTTCCTGGCATCAGTCAACCAGCTGCTGAGGTGGTTGTATGTGCTTCTCCTGTACAACACACAGACAGAGCATTTGTTTCCATCGCTAGAATCAACAGCAGCATGAGAGCCGCGTTACTCAGCTGACCTACCTGGTGATGTCGTAGACCATCAGCGCTCCCGCCGCTCCTCTGTAGTAGCTGCGTGTGACGGCTCTGAAGCGCTCCTGACCTGCCGTGTCCCAGATCTGCAGCTTGATCTTCTGACCGCTCACCTCGATGATTCTGGTGCCGAACTCCACGCCGATGGTGTGCGGACAGTCGGCCATGACTGAGGAGAGGAGAGCATTCATGGTGAACACCAACAACAACTACCGATACCGATGAACTTCACTGATCTGAATAATGACACTAGTCTTCAGTACAGCTGCTCTACAGCTGAAACTGAATTTGTGTCATATTTAGTGAAGTTTGCAGAGAGTGAATTTTATAAAAACAATTATTTGTAATCTTACATCATATTTATTGTTCAGGGTTCACAGCATGCGATTCAAAGTCAAGGTCAGAGAGAAGTCTGTCGTTTAATTAAAAAATCCAGTTACAATCAATAAAATTTAATAAAACATTACCAGGTCAAAACATAAAAAGGAACATTAACATAAAAAGGATCTATAACATGCATTTAGAAAATAGATTTCCATTTCATGCATCCCTAGTAGTTTTAAAGAGGACCTAAACTCAGCAAAAAAAGAAACGTCCTCTGACTTTCAACTGTTTTTACTTTCAGTAAACTTAATGTGTAAATATTTGTATGAACACTAAAAGAGTCAACACCATAAGACATAAACTAAAAATGTTTCACAATGTGTCCCTGAATGAAGGGAGGCTCAAAATCAAAAGTACCAGTCAGTATCTGGTGTGGCCACCGGCTGCTTGAAGTACTGTAGTGCATCTCCTCCTCATGGACTGGACCAGATTTGTCAGTTCTTGCTGTGAGATGTTACCCCACTCTTCCACCAAGGCACCTGCAAGTTCCTGGACATTTCTGGGGGGAATGGCCCTAGCCCTCACCCTGCGATCCAACAGGTCCCAGACGTGCTCAATGGGATTGAGATCCGGGCTCTTCGCTGGCCATGGCAGAACACTGACATTGCTGTCATGCAGAAACTCACGCACAGAACGAGCAGTATGGCTGGTGGCATTGTCCTGCTGGAGGATCATGTCCGGATGAGCATGCATAAAGGGTACCACATGAGGGAGGAGGATGTCTTCCCTGTACCACAAGGCATTGAGACTGCCTGCAATGACAACAAGCTCAGTCCGATGGTGATGTGATATACCGCCCCAGACCATGACGGACCCCCCACCTCCAAATCGATGCCGCTCCAGGGTACAGGCCTCGGTGTAACGCTCATTCCTTCGACGATAAACACGAATCCGTCCATCACCCCTGGTGAGACAAAACCGTGACTCATCAGTGAAGAGCACTTTTTGCCACTCCTGTCTGGTCCAGCGAAGGTGGTTTTGTGCCCATAGGCGGCGTTGTTGCTGGTGATGTCTGGTAAGGACCTGCCTTACAACAGGCCTACAAGCCCTCAGTCCAGCCTCTCTCAGCCTATTGCGGACAGTCTGAGCACTGATGGAGGGATTGTGTGTTCCTGGTGTGACTCGGGCAGTTGTTGTGGCCATCCTGTACCTGTCACACAGGTGTGATATTCGGATGTACCGATCCTGTGCAGGTGTTGTTACATGGTCTTCCACTGCGAGGATGATCAGCTGTCCTTCCTGTCTCCCTGTAGCGCTGTCTTAGGTGTCTCACAGTGCGGACATGGCAATTTATTGCCCTAGCCACATCAGCAGTTCTCATGCCTCCCTGCAGCATGCCTAATGCACGTTCACGCAGATGAGCAGGGACCCTGGGCATCTTTCTTTGGGTGTTTTTCACAATCGGTAGACAAGTCTCTTTAGTGTCCTGCGTTTTTAGAACTGTGACCTTAAATGCCTACTTTCTGTAAGCTGTTAAGGTCTTAACGACCATTCCACAGGTGCATGTTAATTAATTGATTATGGTTAATTGAACATGCATGGAAAACATTGTTTAAACCCTTTACAATGAAGATCTGTAAAGTTATTTGGATTTTTACAACATTATTGTTGAAATACACGGTCCTGAAAAAGGGACGTTTCTTTTTTTGCTGAGTTTATTATGTAAAAATCACTTGAACTGTGTTTGAACACAGTTGTGTGGCCGCAGTGTGTGAAAACAACCAGCCTACAATGGTAAAAATCCACCCACTCATTTTTTTTAATCCCAATAAATCATAAACAGTCTCTCAGAACTTGCGATTCCAGATTTCTTCCTACGCTGACATCATCATAGGGAGAAATCCCGCCCATTCGTGATGATCTCCGCCCTATTAGCATAAACAGAGTGAGAAGCAGCAGTCCCCCATTACTGTTTTCCTGTTGTAGCTGCTGGATATACAATGTCAGGGCCAAAGAGGCATTACAAGTGAACAAACATAGGAGTCACCATAGACTCCCTCCACCTGAGCCACTGAGGACACTGTTGTTAAATTTCATTTTCGAAGGAAACGTCCCAGAATAAAAGTCCCCTTATATGTTTAGGAATCAATACCAATGCTTTGTGGGTGAATGTCAGCTCCAGACAAAGTATCACGTGTTTGTTTTCCAAATTGCCTTTGAAGGAGCTTGCTGGCACTCTGTGAGGCTAATGTTGCTAAAGCTACCATTGTCTCTGCCTGTTTTGTAGAATGATCGTAAATAGGAATGTGGCAGGTAAAAATTGCATATGAAAGCAATGTGAAGTCGACCGCTTGAATTTGTTGAGCTCATAATCACAAGTGGGATATATAAAGTTTGTGATAGCACGCAATGACACCATGAGATCAGCTATGTCGTTATTATGCTCTCCGTCTGTGTAATTTATAAACACACATTTATGATGCACAGTACAAACTTTTAAACTGATTTCAGTTGGAACACAGCCTGAAGACCACTACTGAGGCTGCGTTTACATTAGTGCATTTTCGTTTTAAAACGCACAACTTTTGCAGCGGATACGCCTGTCGTTTACACTACTCTGCCGTTTTCAACTCTCGAAAATTGAGACTTCTGAAAACGCTGCAGACCCCGTTTTAGATTGAAAACTCCATGGCTGCGTTTCAGTATAAACGGACCAAAACGGAGACTTCTGAAAATGATGGCATGGCTGCCCACATTCTCTCCGTTTATCCTTGACGACTGTGTAAACAATAACATCATGCTCATTGATGTATAGACATGTATAGGTAGATGCATCATTCGACCGCTCCAAGCATGTAGACGTGTCCTCAATCTAAATAATAGCTAGGGAATCTACCTATACATATCTATGGTTGTACCTGCATGAATGGTCATGTGACATGCATTTTCGGTTGTGTAGTGCAGACGGAGATCGTTTCTGAAATGCAGTGAAAACGCTAATGTAGACGAGGCTCGTTTTCATTATAAAATGCCGTTTTAAAACGAAAACGCACTCGTGTAAACAGGGCCTGAGAGTTTCTGACATTTTCAGTGCATAAGATTGTCCTATTTTGTTTTCGCTAGCTCTTTAAGCTCCTCCCTCTTCTAAAAAAGGGGGCCAGGAGCACCACCTCATTTGTATTTAAAGGAACAAACAAAAACGGCATGTTTTGGCTCATGCCCTAAAAGTGGCAATTTTAACAAGCTGTAAAAATTATCTGTAGGGTATTTTGAGCTACAATTTCACACACTGGGGGCATCAGAGACTTATTTTACATCTTGTAAAAATGGGCATAATAGGTCACCTTTAATAGGTCACATAAGACTGTCATAGGACTGCCATAAGTTATGGCATGTCTCAGTGTTTGTAAGACACCATGTCATTATATATGAGATTATATGTTTGTCGGGCACATTTCTGTGTGAACATGTCACCATACAGTGCACAGAAACTATTAGTGAGTGATCGGATGTTAAAAACTATATTGAACCATCAGCAAACCCACATATAACCCATATCACCATTCTATCTGCTGATGATGGTGACGATAAAGGATAAGCAGAGTTTCATTCTGACAGTTGGAGACACAGTGATGATGCAAAAAAACAATACAAATAACAATAAATAAATAATAAGCATGTCACGACCCCCTTAAACAAGCCGTCACGGGCTGATCATTTCACACAAACACTATGTGAATGTGAAACACACACAGAGGCTGTTTGTTTGTAGCACAAGGCTCGCTTGTGTGGCTCAGGATGTTGATCTGCATCGTGTGTGTTTAACATGCTGAGGGAAAGGCCTGACAATCGCTCATACTCACATTTCTTCTCTGTGAACTGGTGCAGTAAGCAGGACTTCCCTACGCCCATGTCCCCTGTGGAGAGAGAGCAGACGTGAGAGCCTGACGACACACAACCAAACGCTTCACTGCTGCTGATTCACTCACCGATGATGATGTACTTGAAGATGTAGGAGTAGTTGTAGGGTGCAGTGGCCATCGCCGCTCTGAAACACACACACACACGCATGTGATCATCACTCATGCAGCTGACCACAGTTACATGGACATGTGTTTGTCCTGCTCGTAAGCTTGTGTAACTTTTCAAGCAGCCTGTATTTAACACCTGTAAACACATCTGATTCATGCAGTTATTATCTCTGCCTTTCTGCTGCGAGTACTGTACTTGTATTCAAGTGCTTATGAACAAAAGAGAAGCTTTAAGCCTCCTGGTGGTTTTCCACAAAAATTAAAGTACTATGGTTTTACACTTGAAAATGAGAAATTGAAGACATAAATATTTGAATTGTAATTTTACAGTGATGTAAAATAAAATTGTACTTATTTTTCTTAAATACAGCAATTATTATTATTATTTTGTTAATTCTACAATGAAATGTCACAATAGCATTTTTAAAGCAATTTTTACAGACTTTGAATATCTAATCTTTAATGCCATACAAATTTTGATGAATCCAGCTGCTGCAGTGTACATTAAACACATGTACTCTGTGCCTGAACTGGACGCAGACATGAGTCCATTGTTAGGTACTGTTATGTCCTTTCTTTTTGTGTTTTAAACACTTCTTTATTTGTGAAAAATACTGTAATATGACTACAGAGTCAAGAAGTTCCTACATGAAGTAGATTTTTTTTTAAAATAGATTTATATAATGATTTAAAATTGATTAATTTCCAGTGATTTATTTTGAACCATTTTATTCAATACTGTATAAAATAAATAGACATGTAATTGAGGCAACTGTTATGCACGTTATTTACTGTCTTTAAATTAAATACTGTTGTCATATATATCATTCATCTAAAAATGATCAGTCTACTAATATTAATCAAACAATACTGAGAAAAAGCAAACGTTTACATAAAGCAGAAACAATGAAAAGCTGCACTGCGTTATTTTAATTAGTGCTGTCAAAGATTATTCACGATTAATTGACTAATCGCATCCAAAAATGTTTTTGTTTACATAATGTGTATACTGTGTATATTTATGATGTATATATAAATACACACACATAAAGTATATATTTTGAAAATATTTACATGTATACATTTATATTAATATAATTGATATTATATAAAAATATTTTAAATATATAAACATAACATTTTTCTTAAATATATACACGCATGTATTTATCACACACACATATATAACGTATTACACACACACACATATATATATATATATATATAGCATCCTAATTGCATTCAAAATAAAAGTTTTTGTTTACATTATATACATACATATATAAATAATTGACAGCACTAATTTTAATACAATTTATTATATATTTAAAGCATTACTTACATCAGCATTTCACATTTCAATTACGTCAGATGTGATCACTAAACATGAAATTTCACTGGTAAACTGGTAAGGACTACTACTAATCATCATATATCATCAGTGTGTTTCTAAGTGCTTTAAATTGATCAAAAGTGATGATAAAGACACTTATAATGTTACAAAAGATTTCTATTTCAGATAAATGTTGTTCTTCTGAACTTTCTATCCACCAGAGAAACCTGAAAAATTCTGCTCAGCTGTTTTCAACATAATAATAATAAATGTTTTTTGAGCAGCAAATCAGAATATTTGAATGATTTCTGTAGAATCGTGTGACTGGAGTAATGATGCTACAAATTCTGCTTTGAAATCACAGAAATAAATGACATTTTAAAATATATTCAAATAGAAAGCAGTTATTTTAAATAGTAAAAATATTTCACAATATTACCGTTTTTGCTGTACTTTGGATCAAATAAAGGCAGGCTTGTTGACTTTAACATTAAAAATATTCCTTTATAAAAACGTTTGAATGGTAGTGTATGTTTAATAAAAAAAAAGAAATCATCCTCTGACATCAGTCAGAGCACAACACACACACACTCAGCAGCACAGTCTGACTGTCACTCATAACACACCTTCATCATCCTCATCATCACAGTTATCTCAGTGTAAAGCAAATGACTGACAGCAGCCTGTTCTGATAGAAACACTCACACTAATTCACGTCGTTGCGTGTAGCATCATTTATAGGCGCTGTATTGAGTGTGAAACTATCACATGTAAGTTAAACACAAATCTCAAACAGCTGAGTGGGTGTCGCTGCTCTTCCTGTCGGATAAAGCTCATCGGCGCGACACTACAGTAACACAGCGCTCACATAAACACATTGACCAACTAAAGAGCGGATTCCGTCCTGTTTGAGATATTTCACGAGCTCTGTTGTATTTGTGGTGATTTGGAGCTGCTATGGGCTAGCTAGCGTGAGCGGCTAACTGCTGATTCGCGGCTCCAAATTAAGTTTAGCAATGAACAGACGCGCTCTGTGGAGTAACGGGCGTGAGAGTGCAGTGTGAACGCACAACGTGTATGTTTGTCATGCATGTTCTCACCTGTAGTTGTGTGTATTTGCTGTAAATCAGTGTGTTCAGGTGGTGATTATCCGGATCCTGGTCAAGATGGCGGCGGCACAAAGACTGACGCAATTCCGCGACTCACCGGCCGGCGGCGCCAGAGGACGCGCGCTTCACTGCACTCGGCGTGACCCGCAGCGGGCGCGCGCCCGTAAACAACGTGAAGCCTGTTCATCTCTTGACTCTCTTAAAGGGGCCCTGTTATGCGTGTGAGCCGCTTATGGGATGCTTCAACGAGACGCGCCGCGGCTGGTATAAACACAAGCATTTAAAGTCTGGAAAAAGCCTGGCAAAGTCTGGAACTCATGTACATCACTAGCAACTGGGTTTCCTCCTTTGTGATGCTTTGCCAGACCTTTACTGCAGCTGACTTCAGATGCTGCTTGTTTGTGGGTCTTTCTGCCTTTAGTTTTGTCCTCAGCAAGTGAAATGCATGCTCAATAAAGTTGAAATCAGAGAACTGGCTTGGCCATTGCAGAATACTCCACTTTTTTACCTTCAAAAACACCTGGGTTGCTTTTGCTGTATGTTTTGGGTCATCGTCCATTTGTACTATAAAGCGCCATCCAATCAACTTTGCTGCATTTAGCTTAATATGGGCAGACAGTATATCCATGTACACTACAGAATTTATCTAGCTGCTTCTGTCTTCTGTCACATCATCAATGAACACCAGTAAACCAGTGCCACTGGAAGTTATGCATGCTCATGCCATCACACTGCCCCATCATGTTTCGCAGATGATGTTGTATGCTTTGGATCATTTTGTATGTGTAACTTATGTAGTTTTATTGTACATTACAAAAAATAATCATTTTATTAATTTCAACAAATTTACCGTCAGTACAGACGCTGCATATCTATTGTCTTTGGCTGCCATCCATTGCATCCCACATGTTTTTTCACTGACAAGCCCCCAACTCGGAAACTCTGGGCTTAAAGAAGTCCACTTCCAGAACAAAAATTGACACATAATGTACTCACCCCTTGTCATCCATAATGTTCATGTCTTTCTTTCTTCAGCCATAAAGAAATTATGTTTTTTGAGGGAAACATTTCTAGATTTTTCTCCATATAATAGACTGGTATAGTGCCCCGATTTTGAACTTCCAAAATGCAGTTTAAATGCGGCTCCAAACGATCCCAAATGTGGTTCCCAGCTGAGGAAGAAGGGTCTTATCTAGCAAAACGATCGGTTATTTTCATAAAAATAATACAATTTATATACTTTTTAATGTCAACTGCTCGTCTTGTCTTTTTTTTTCCCGGTTAATGAGTTAAAATTCCCATCTCATGTTCTCCCTCAACTTAAAAATTATCTTACATCACTGTTTTACCTTTTTTGTTAAGGGTGTTTGATCTTCTTCGCATGTTCATTTTGCAAAGACTTCTGCAGCGATGTAGTATGATTTTGAAATGATTTTTGAATTTGAGGGAGAAAATACGATTGGAGTTTTTCGACATACCCTAACTGTCTTGAGCCAGAATACACAGAGTTCAGGGAGAGCAAGACAAGATGAGTGTTTGAGATTACAAAATTTTAAATTATATTTTTGTAATTAAAATAACTGATATCTGCGTGTTTCAAGTGTTTTCCACCTAATGATTTCTTCACATTTTTTGACAGAAATGTGATTTTGTATTGCTTTCTGAACATTGCAATATGATATGTGAATGGATAATTTACTCCGTGATTCTGCACCATTGTTGCGCAGCGTTACAGCAACAATAAGGACAGTTTAAATATTTTGGGATGGAGGGTGAAGGGTGGTCAAAAAAGTGTTTTATCAATAAAATAATAAAATAAACCAAAAAATTATGTGGAATAATTTTTTATCATGTATTATCAAAATTCATGCAGTAGAGGGTTAAAGAGCTGTAATTCCTTAACCTTTCCTTAAATTTTGATGAGACTACCCTTAAATTAAAGCTCAGAGTGTAACTGTATAACTGTAACTGGAATATGTTTTGGTCAGCAGTTAAAATAATAAAAATTGTGTCAGTGTCCAAATATATGTGACCTTGGACCACAAAACCAGTCTTAAGTCGCTGGGGTATATTTGTAGCAATAGCCAAAAATACATTGTATGGGGCAAAATGACTGATTTTTCTTTTATGCCAAAAATCATTAGGAAATTAAGTAAAATCATGTAAATATATCAGAACTTAATTTTTGATTAGCAATATGCATTTGGACAACTTTAAAGGCGATTCCAGATTCCAGATGTTCAAATCCTATCCTAACAAACCATACATCAATGGAAAGCTTGTTTATTCAGCTTTCAGAAGGATAATGTATAAATCTCAATTTTGAAAAATTTCATAAAATAATCTGTAGTAATCTGGCGGGGGTCAGAATTGGGCAGAACGCCGTCACTTTGACAGATTACACTGAGGATGATCTATTGTAAATTGTAACTGCAATTCCCAACCCTGTCCAGTTGGTGGTGAGTGCGCTCCAGTGTGGCAGCAGAGTACTGGATCCAGAACAAAGACGAAACTGTCACGAATCTTTTGCTATGCCTTTGATTATGCACAGGTGAGTACACAGAAGCTACAACAATCTATCACGCCACATTAAAGAGCGCCAAAATTGTAATTATTGCTTGAATTTCGTAATGAAATGGACAGAATTTGAAATCTGAGACTTTGTTTTATATCAAAAGTAACAAAGCTTTATTGCCTATTGCGATTTATTGGATGGGAGGCGCACTATGTACTGTTCATTCATCAACCAAAAACAGGATAGACCAAAAAATCGATTATGATTTACGAAGCGATATTAGTTCATAAAAATGAGAATATATTAAAACCACTGTCACTACGGGGTGTGGTACTGAATATGAAAAGTTACGCAGTCTCATCTGTTCATCTGTTTTATGTTTCAAAATAAATGTATAAGCCTATATCTTCCTGTAGGTTCATAATTAAAAATGAAAATGTGAACAAAAAAGCAATTAAATGTATTATAATTAAAATATGAAAATGAAAATGATCTATAATAATAGATTATGACAGAATTTTTACGACCCTGTCCGTCAAAATGAGAGACAATGTTAAAGTCTATGGCAACCTCTGAACCTTACTGTATATTATTAGCCCGCAAATATGGGTTTAGTATGGGATACTAAATGTACAAATTAATTTTACAGGAATTTCATTATTGCTAGTAACAATTCAGCTAGTAAAGTGGTAGCACTTTATTTTACAGTCCTGTTCCTCATGTACTTATGTAGAAATTACAATAACTAGGTACTATCCCTGAACCTACCCCTAAACCTAACTGTTACGTAGTGACAGACACGTGAAGTGAGCGGATCCATCTGCATAACTTTATTAGAGCGAGACAGAGGCATGGTCATAAAACAGGCAGGGTCAGACATCGGCAAAACAGGTATGTAAGAGCAAGACAAAAGAATAGTCCGTAAGGCAGGCGAGGGTCAATGAACGGCGAACGTAATCCAAGGGGCTAGGCAAAAAAGACAGGCTAGAGATCCAAAGGGCAGGCAGCGAAACAGACTAAATGATATAACAAGGCTAGAAAAACAAAACAAGGATTAACTGAGAAGAAAGATCTAGGCTAAGGATAGACAATGGCTTCGTAAAGTTGCAAAACACAATACAATACTCAGCAAATGGCAAGGGGAAGTCCAAGGCTGGAGCAGGAGCAGGAGCCCTCCAGAGCGAAGCAGGTGGTTCAGGAGCCCATCAGGGCGGAGCAAGCGGTCCTGGAGCCCATCAGGGCGGAGCAGGTGGGCAAGGACCCCACCCGGGTGGTTCAGACACCCACGGCATAGACTGGGACCTGGGGAAAACAGGGACAGAAGAGGCAGACAGAGCAACAAAGAGAGAGGCAGGGAAAACAGTAGGTCTTATTAGCATGTCTTTGGCTGAGACAGACGGGGCAGAGAGTTCAGTGACGGCCTCAATAGCTGTGACAGGATGGGCAGATAGTTCATTCATGGCCTCCATGGCCGGAACAAGACAAACAGGGCGTTCACAGTCCTGTGGTAGGTAAGGCTGAAAATTCATTAACGGCCTCCATGGCCAGTTCAAGACCAGGCGGGAGTTTCCAGGCGAAATAGCGAAAAAAAATAGCGGCTGCCATTACAGGAAGAGCAGCAGCGGGTGGCAGGATCTCCATAATGATGGGCTTGAAGGTGCTGACACCACTGGGATGTCTGGGGGCAGAGAGTTCAATGATGGCCTCAATAGCTGTGACAGGACGGGCAGAGAGTTCATTCATTGCCTCCATGGCCAGAACAGGACAAACAGGGCATTCACAGCTGAGGTCCTTGGCTGTGGCAGGCAAGGCTGAAAGTTCACGAGACCTCTGGAGCAGAATCGTGGACAGACGAGACCTCTGGAGCAGACTCGTGGACAGACGAGACCTCTGGAGCAGCAGCTGTGCAGCCCACAAGCACAAAATGGGGAAGAGCAGCAGCGGGTGGCAGGATCTCCATAATGATTGGGCTTGAAGGTGCTGATGCCACTAGGATGCCTGCAGCCCGCACAGACATTTGTGGTGGGTCCAACACACTGGCCATCATGTTAGGCCGAGACCTTGGAGCTTGTCAGACGAGACATGGCGAGGCTCTGAGAGGTCAGACGAGACGTGACGAGGCTCTGGGAGGTCAGATGAGACTTGATGAAGCTCATGAAGATCAGCTGTGGCTTGACTTGGCTCATGAAGATCAGCTGTGACTTGACTTGGCTCAGGAACATCAGCTTTTACTTTGCTTGGCTCAGGAACATCAGCTTTGACTTTGCTTGACTCAGGAACAACAGCTTTGACTTTGCTTGGCTCAGGAACAGCAGCTGTAAGTTGACATGACTCAGGAACAACAGCTTTGACATTGCTTGACTCAGGAACAACAGCTGTAACTTGACTTGGCACAGGAAGAGCGAAGGTCACCGGCCAGATTCGTGACACTAACCCTACCGCCTGTAGTTACCTTATATTACCAGTACTTTTTTAGGCAAGTACACTGCAAGTACATGTAAGTACACATACTCTAAAAGAAAGTGCAACCATTAAAGCTTATGGAAAACGGTTCATGCTTTACCCAAATGTTAATTTTCAGCAGGTATGAACAAATTTTTGTTTAATAATAAAATAAATTAGAAGATCATTTTAAAATTATTCACCATTTTTACAACTGCAGCAAGTATTTAAGTTAATTCTCACACTGTTCTTTCACTTTTGGCTTTAGATTCACTCTGATGTTTCTGATGGTAGATGATCTCCCAGACTTAATTTGTATGATAGATAAATACAACATTAAAAAAAGAAAAAGATAACCATATAAACTGTAAAGTATTTGTTTTTGAATTAGTTTATGATTGTCATCACTTCAGAACATCACATCCAATAAAACAACTCTATCTTATAATATCCAAGGTTCCATCTTATAGAAAAAAAAGTTAAACTATTATTATTAGTCTGTTGTTATTATTATTTTCTTCTGTAACTCCTGCTTGTTCTTGTTCAGTTCTCTAATGCTTGTATTTCTTACCGAAACCCTGCAAATAAAAAAAAAAGATAAAAAGAAATTAACTCTTTCAGCAAATCATCAGTGAGTCATTGAACTACAACCTCAAACCACATACAACCATGGCCAAAAACATTGGCACCGTTGCAATTCTGTCAGAAAATACAACACTATAATATTAATCAGTTATATGAATTCACATTAAAAGTTTCCAGGGTCCTTCAGACTTTCCTTTATTTAGATGAGTTCAAAACAGTTTAGTATAATCATAAAGGCTAGCTATATTTCCTTTGAAATTCAATTTTAAAAATGGTTCTTTAATATGACAGTCACTTAGAGCATAAGCATGCCTTAAAATGCCTTCATACTGACTTTACTTTCACTTGTTGGAATCTGTCTGTTATATGAAGATCAAATACTGTATATTGAGCACTGATCACACATTCACAGAAAATACATGACAGTATTTGTGGTGTCATGATCACATTTAGTTCTACAAACATTGTGTTTACACTGTTTTTCTGTGATACACATGACAAGTTCATAGGCAGAACAATGACAACACATTAGTATTTACAAAGACACGAAGTTCACCTGTACCTCATTTTACAGTATGTGCACTTACAGTATATGGATACTATAAATTAACGACATAGACTTAAAGAGATCGTTCACCCAGAAATTATAATCAGCTTTAAAGGAGAACTCCACTTCCAGAACAACAATTTACAAATAATTTACTCACCCCCTTTTCATCCAAGATGTTCATGTCTTTCTGTCTTCAGTCGTAAAGACTTTATTGGTGCCCCGATTTTGAACTTCCAAAATGCAGCTTTAGAGGGCTCTAAACAATCCCAGCTGAGGAAGAAGGGTCTTATCTAGTGAAAGGTCATTAAAAAAAAAAAAAAGTATACTTTTTAAGCACAAAAGCTCGTGTAGCACAGGCTCTTGGATGCGCGTCCACGACGCTATGAATGCTTTCCTCAAAAACCATAATTTCTTTACGACTGAAGACAGAAACACATGAACATGGGGTGAGTAAATTATTTGTAAATCGTTGTTCTGGAAGTGGAGTTCTCCTTTAAATTTAACATCCAAGATGTTGGTGACTGTTTTTCTTTAGCAGACTATTACAGAAGATTTTTAGCTGAAAATGTGGTCCTTAGTGATTCATAAAATGCAAGTCAGCGGCTACCAACACTTTGAGAGTCAAAAAAAAAAAAAAGCAAATCAGGTCATACAAAATTGTACTGCCTGTGATTAATGGTGATATACTGAGGTCTGTGCAAGAAACTGAATATTATTCACAACATTATTACCTGTAATACAAAGCTTCAGACAAACAGGTAATCTGATTCTTTTCTGTGGACTGGTTCTTTCAGACAGTTTTTTCTCAATTAACTGGTTCAAATAACCAATTTATTATCGCAATTTGTTATAAACAAAGACCAGTTTTTTTATGTAATCATGTACTGCCATCACATGGATACAATTATATTATTAGCACCCAATAATGATGTGAAACGCAGATGTTTAATATGTCTAAAGTATATCAAGATAATAAACTGGTCTTCATTAGCGCACCTTTGCATAAACAAAGAGAAATCATAAAAACTTTTATTTCACCCATTCATTCAAATACTCAGTTCAAACATGCTCAGTGGTTCATCGGTCTTCGGTTTGAGTAGGAACGGTTTCCTTAGTTCAGTGTCTGTTGGAGGAACTAGAGCACTCAGTTCATTCATTACTGGATCATATACGCCACTATTTTGGCTATTTTTTCAGTCTGAGAGACTGTCAGGCGTCTGAAAGTAAGTTTTGACTGAGTAACTTGTAAATCTGTGCTGCCTGAGCTGCGAACTGTTTCAGACGGTTCAGTCCCACTGATGAACTGGTTAACTAGTTCACTAAAAAGAACCATTCAACAGAAAGATTCATTTGTGAACCGGAAATCACTCTGGACCGTTTGCCTAAAGCTCTAGATTACAGGTAATAATGTTGTAAATAATATTCAGTTTCTTGCACAGACCAGTCGTTTTGCTTCATGAGACATTAATGTATTGTCAGGATGGGTATTCATTTTGTGTTGCCTGATATGTGCTTTTTGACTCTCAAAATGCCGGTAGTCATTGACTTGCATTTTATGAATCACCAAGGCCCAAGGTTTCAGCTAAAAATTGTCTTTACTGTTCTACTGAAGAACAAACGTCACCTATATTTTAGATGGCCTGAGGATGAGTAAATTAATAGCACATTTTCATTTTTTCTGTGAACTGTTCCTTTAACATGAACAGTACCTAGTGATTACCCCAGTTATTATAATTACTATAATTAGTACGTATGTACATGCAAAAACGTACTGTAAAGTACAGTGCAAACCAGCAGAACATAACCTACCATCTGAAAGAACAACTGTTTATGTAATCAAAATGAACACATATGAAGAGTGATGCCGCTGAGCTTCGATGGCTCTGCACATCAGTGCTGTTCTACTGCGTGGGAATATTGTGGTGTATTTGGCTGCCCATTCTGCCCACTTTCTCATTGTTAGAGTTCATCGTGCAGTGAATCATAAGCACATCCGTGCGAGCACGAGCAGCAACAGCGCCCGCTGCAGTGAATGTGCCGGCCGGCGGGTGGCGCTGTTGCACAGGTCCGAGTCGCAGCAGTGGATGGAGACTCCCGGCAGTTCCTGCTGCTGGCAGTGGCGTGAGGTGGCGCAGCCGCTGGTGAGGACGATGCCCAGCGCCGCTGCACTCACACACAAAGAGAGAGAGAGAGAGAGAGAGAGCTGTCAGTCACAGAAAACAGCTGCCACTCACTTCTGATCTGCGCTGCATCACTGGAGCTCGACTCTTGAGGCCAGACTCTGAGTCTGATAATTAACCTCATTAATAACGAGGCTCAGGGAGCCGTGTGTCCAGTGAATGTACAGCAAATGTCTCTCCTGATGGCAATCAAATCTGTGCTGCAGTGAATGAAATTCTGTTGACCTTGTTTTAGGCTAAACTCTGGCTGTTGAAATAGAAATCAGCTAACATCAAGTTATGAACACTTTACAGTTGATATTCTGATCATATTTTTTTCCAAGCACATTTTACCAATTCCAAACCACATCAGTCTTAATAACTACTATTAATTTTGTCTTTAATCATTTATAAATTATATATAATTGTCCATGAAGGCTGGAAATGAAAAAACGCCTTATATTCAGGTGTGCAGAATTATTAAGCAGGCTGAAAAATCTAAATTATTAAATGCCCATGAAAAGGATGCAATACTAATGCAATACTAGAAATTGCAAAGTTAAGGCATGTACAGCGAAATGCTCATTGGGTCAGCAGGGTCAGACAAAAACAGGTGGAGAAGAAAAGACACGTTAACTGCAAAAGAATTAAGAATTAAGGTAAAGAATTAGCTGTGAACTCTTTAGTCTCCATTTTTCACAACTGCTCCTACTCTGGAGTCTTCAGAAGTGCAAGGTGTCAGGTTCTCAGAGATTCAGGTTAGGTAAAATATCCTAAAAAATGACCCTCACTTAATAAGAATCACATGCTGATGATTTCACAGCTAACTCTTCATCTTAATAACCTTTTCACACAGGACACGGAATGCACGTTTTTGGACGGTTGCGTTGTTGCTGCATCAACTAAAGCGCATGCACAGCAGAGCACACTGCTGGCGTGTAAGTTGTACTCAAAGTTCTAAATAGTTGAACTTTCTGCGCTCTGAAGGGCTTCGCTGAACCAAGCGGTGAGCGCAGCGCATTCCGTGTCCTGTGTGAAAAGGTTATTAAGGTGAAGAGTTAGCTGTGAAATCATCAGCATGTGATTCTTATTAAGTGAGGGTCATTTTTTAGGATATTTTACCTAGCGTTTTATTGTCCAGTGTTCATGCCTTAACATTGCAATTTCTAGTATTGCATTAGTGTACACTCTCAGAAAAAAGGTACAGTTCTGTCACTGGGGCAGTACCCTAAGGTACAAAAGAGAAAAGGTACATGTTTGTACCTTAGCTACCCGTAAACGGTACATATTAGTACCTCAAACATACAAAAGTACATTTTGGTACTTTAAAGGAGAAGTTCACTTCCAGAACAAAGATTTACAGATAATGTACTTTTTCCCTTCAGACATAAAGAAATGATGTTTATTGAGGAAAAACATTTCAGCATTTTTCTCCATATAATGGACTGATATAGTGCCCTGAGTTTGAACTTCCAAAATGCAGTTTAAATGCGGTTGTAAATGATCCTAACCAATGAAGGAGGGTCTTATCTAGCGAAACAATCAGGTATTTTCATTTAAAAAATACAATTTAAATACTTTTTAATCTCAAACGCTCATATTGTCTTGCTCTGCCTGAACTGTGTATTCTGCCTGTGTATTCTGGCTCAAGACAGTTAGGGTATGTCAAAAAATTCCAATCGTATTTTCTCCCTTAACTTCAAAAATAATTTCAAAATCATCCTACATCACTGCAGAAGTACCGACCCAGTCTTTGCAAAGTGAACAAGCAAAGAAGATCAAACACCATTAACAAAAAAAGTAAAACAGCGATATAAGACGATTTTGAAGTTGAGGGAGAACATGAGATGGGAGTTTTTCGACATACCCTAACTATCATGAACCGGAAAAAACAAAGTCCAGGCAGAGTAAGACAATTTGATTTTAAAGTAATTTAAAAATTTTAAGACATTTGACATTAAAAACTATATAAACTGTATTATTTTTATGAAAATAACCAATCGTTTCGCTAGATAAGACCCTTCTTCCTTGGCTGGGATCGTTTACAACTGCATTTGGGATTGTTTGAAGCCGCATTTAAACTGCATTTTGGAAGTTCAAACTAGGGGCACCATATCAGTCCATTATATGGAGAAAAATGCTGAGATGTTTTCCTCAAAAAACATAATTTCTTTACGTCTGATGGAAAAAAAGACATGAACATCTTGGATGACAAGGGGGTGAGTATATTATCTGTAAATCTTTATCCTGGGAGTGGACTTCTCTTTTAAAAGTACATATTTGTACCGTTTCACATTTGTACCTTAGGGTACCGCCCCAGTGATAGAACTGTACCTTTTATTCTGACAGTGTATTGCATCCTTCTCATGGGTATTTCATACTCTCTTATTTTTATAAGAGAGTTAAATCTCTTTTATGAGTTGGCTCATTTTATCTGTACAAGAAAACCTGGTTAAAGAAGAAGTGCACTTACTCACCCCCTTGTCATCCAAGATGTTCATGTCTTTTTTTCCATCAGACGTAAAGAAATTATGTTTTTGAGGAAAACATTTTAGGAATTATCTCCATATAGTGGAGTTCTATGGTGCCCACAAGTTTGAACTTTCAAAATGCAGTATAAATGCAGCTTCAAAGGGCTCTAAATGATCCCAGACGAGGAAGAAGGGTCTTATCTAGCAAAATGATCGGTTGTTTTCTAAAAAAATTTACAATTTACATACTTTTAACCTCAGATGCTAGTCTTGTCTAGCTCTGCTTTAACTCTGTGTATTACAGTTCCAGACAGTTAGGTTATGTCAAAAAACTCTCATTTTCTCTCATCTCATTTTCTTCAAAATCATCCTACATCACTGTTTTAAATTTATTTGTAAAGGCCGTTTGATCTTCTACAATACACAGAGTTTACGCAGAGCTAGACGAGACGAGCATCTGAGTTTAAAAAGTATGTAAATTGTCCTTTTTTTTTTTTTAGAAAACAACCGATCATTTCACTAGATAGGACCCTTCTTCCTGGAGAGGAATCCTGAAATGATTAATTAAAAAATATAATTTCTTTATGACTGAAGAAAAAAAAACATGAACATCTTGGATGACAGTGGGGTTGAGTAAATTATCTGTAAACTTTTGTTCTGGAAGTGGACTTCTCCTTTAATTCTTAATTCGTTTGCAGTTAATATGTCTTTTCGTCTCCACCTCTTTTTGTCTGACACTGCTGAACTAATGCTCATGCCTTAACTTTGCAAATTCTAGTATTGCATTAGTATTGCATCCTTCTCATGGGCATTTAAAAATTTTTGACTTTTCAGTAAAAATTTTCAGAGTAAAATTTCTTTTTTGGCTCATTTTTAAAAGAAAACCTGCTTAATAATTATGCACACCTGATATACAAGGCATTTTTGACTTCATTTGCAAATGATTAAAGACAAAAATAATAGTAGTTTTAAGACTGATGTGGTTTGGAAGTGGTAAAATGTGCTTGGGGAAAAAAAATGACAATAATATTAACTTGCATAATAATTATGCATGCACTGTATTTCAAAATGTTCTCTGAAGGTTCAGTCCAGTTTTTAAATCTAAAAAAAAAATCTTGGTTATGCAAACATTTGTAACGCCACGCCAGCAGAGGGAGCCCTCACCCGAATACTGACCGCATGCTCCCTCTGCTGGTTCTACTTCCACTTCCTGTTTGGCGCTACTTAAGCGATCACCATGTGCTGCCTCAGTGCGAAGTATTGCCAGTTTACCTGCCTTACCGAGCGTTTATATTACATCTGTCTGATTGCCTGTTGCCAACCTGCTTTGTTCTGGATATCGAGTTTACGGATTACCCCTGTTTGGATTGTTTGACCGAGTGGACTGCTTTCAAGGTTTGACCCTGTATCTGTCTCTGAACTATCGCTACCTGGAAATCCCCTTACTGTTTCGTTTGCCCTATTTGGACTGTGTCTTCGGTATTGACCCATTGCCTGCTGCTTCGTTTACGATTGAGGTGTGTGTATTCGTTGGACGGTCTCACCGGTATTCAACCCACTGCCTGCTCAATCTCTCTACTACTCGGATTACGATTGTGTTTGGTTTATACTATTGGACTGTCTTACCGGTACTCGACCCACTGCTCGCTCACTCACTCTACCACTCGGATTACGATTGTGTTTGGTGCATACTATTGGACTGCCTTATTGATATTGACACTCTGACTGTTTCTCTGTATCCAGTTTATTCTAATAAACTACCGCACATGGATTCTACTCCTGTCTCAGCGTCCACGTTACAGAATACTTCGCCTACCATGAATCCAGCGGAAGTTTCTAGCCTCCAGGCGGCGTTCACTTATCAAAGCGAGATATTGAAGAGCTATCAAGAACAACTCAGCAAGCTTCAATCAGTCAACGAACACCTAACCCAGTACATCTGGTCGCTACCTCCTCCCTCACCCAGGACTGTAAGCTTTGCTCTGCCTAACAAATTTGACGGAACTGCTGAGTTGTGTAAGGGGTTCGTACGTCAAGTTAAGTTGTATTTCGACCATCAAAATGATAAATTTGAAACCGAAGAGACTAAGTGTGCATTCCTGATGACGCTCTTAACAGGCAGAGCCATTGATTGGGCTTCCGCGGTGTGGGACTCCGATGTACGTTTAAAACGTTCAGTTGATTATTTCCTAGACCAACTCAGAGAAGTGTTTGAATATCCCGCGGGGGGCAGGGATATTTCAACACAGTTAATCAAGCTACAACAGGGAGATCGCACCGCTGCTGAATATGCCATTGAGTTTCGTACCCTAGCAGCCCAAAGTGGATGGAATGATGTTTCTCTCACTGCTATGTTCTACCACAGTCTGAATCCAGCTTTACAAACAGAACTGGCCTGTCGCAGGGAGGATTTATCCTTTTCTGACTTCGTCTCACTCACAGTGAAAATTGATAACCTCATGAGACAACACACCAAGCCTAAATCAGAGAAAAATCCTCCCCGTAAGCTTCCCACCACCACAGCACTCCTGACTTCTCCTCCGGAGGAACCTATGCAACTTCATTTCTCCAAGTTATCGGCTGAAGAAAAGGAAAGGCGCCGCTCGCACAACCTGTGTTATTATTGTGGAGGAACGGGTCATCGCAGTCAAGGATGTCCCCAGAAACATCAACGCAACTCCCGGGTAAATATTAACCACTTTGCCCTTCTCAATAACCGTTCATTTGCTCTACCAATTGTTTTAGAAAATGATACTCTGTCTCTCGACTTGACTGCCATGATAGATTCGGGAGCAGCACTGAATATCATCGATCGTGCAGTAGTGGAGAAATACCAAATCCCCGTACAACCCTGCATACCTCCAATCAAGATTAAAACCATTGACGACGCTCTCATCGGAAACGGAATCACTCACCAAACCAAGACCCTCACCCTCAAGGTTGGCCTGCTGCACCAAGAATCTATCTCCTTCTATGTCGTTGATTCTCCCAAGCATGAGGCTATCCTAGGATTCCCTTGGCTCTCAATTCATGATCCGAGCATCTCCTGGTACCACGGGGAGCTGACGCACTGGTCCCTCTTCTGTCAGGAGCACTGCTTCTCAGTCAAACCCCAACCCTGTTACACTACATCTGTTGAAAGTCCTAACACTCTCAAGAATGTTACCATCCCATCCTGCTACAACGACTTACTGGAAGTGTTTAGCAAGACCAAAGCCACTCAACTTCCACCTCATCGTCCCTGGGATTGCGCCATTGATCTCCTACCGAATGCCATGCCACCCAAGAGCAAGGTCTATCCCCTGTCACAGAAGGAAACCCAAGCCATGGACGAATACATCAGCGAGGCCCTAGCTTCAGGATTTATCCAACCCTCCACTTCCCCCGCGGCGGCAGGCTTCTTCTTCGTGGAGAAGAAGGACGGCGGACTCAGGCCCTGCATCGATTATAGAGGTCTGAATAATGTCACGATAAAGTTCCGTTACCCACTCCCCCTAGTACCACCTGCTTTAGAACAGTTACGTGAAGCCACCATATATACCAAACTGGACCTAAGAAGTGCATATAACCTGATCCGAATTCGTGAAGGGGATGAATGGAAGACTGCCTTCCTCACCACTAGGGGGCACTATGAGTACCGGGTAGTGCCCTATGGGATGGCCAACTCTCCAGCTGTGTTTCAATCCTTCATCAACGAAATCTTCAAGGACCTCCTCAACAAATTTGTCATCGCCTACATCGACGATATTCTCATTTATTCCAAAACGATGGAAGACCATGTTAATCATGTACGCACCGTATTGTCAAGACTCCTTCAGCACCAACTATATGTAAAGGCAGAGAAATGTGAGTTCCACGTTCACCAGACTTCGTTCCTAGGTTATCATATCAGCCAGCAAGGGGTTAAGATGGACACCACCAAGGTCCAGGCAGTCACGGAATGGCCACAGCCCACCACGGTGAAGGAGTTGCAGCGCTCCCTGGGTTTTGCGAACTTCTACCGGAGGTTCATTCGCAATTATAGCACAGTCGCAGCCCCGTTAACCTCACTCCTCAAGGGGAAACCCGCGAAACTAGCATGGACCGAAATGGCCAGCCAAGCCTTTGCCGCCCTAAAGGAGAAGTTCACTTCGGCTCCTATCCTGAAGCACCCTGACCCCAGTCTACCATTTATTGTGGAGGTGGACGCTTCGGATTGCGGGATAGGAGCAGTCCTATCACAAAGACACGGTCAACCAGGCAAATTGTTTCCATGTGCCTTTTTCTCCAGGAAACTCACCCAAGCAGAACGAAACTATGATGTAGGAAACAAGGAACTTCTGTCTATGAAAGCAGCAATTGAAGAATGGCGACATTGGCTTGAGGGCGCTACTCACCCCTTTCAAGTCATCACTGATCACAAGAATCTGGAGTATATCAAGGGAGCTAAACGCTTAAACCCCAGACAAGCCCGTTGGGCACTTTTCTTCACACGGTTCCAGTTCACTGTTACTTACAGACCGGGCAGCAAGAATAGTAAAGCTGATGCCCTCTCACCTCCACCCACTACATGTCCCCAGAACAAGCAGTACGTACCCAGCAATCTACGAAACCGTGTAATGCAATGGGTCCATTCTTCGCTCAGTGCAGGACATCCCGGCATCTCCAGAACCCTCAAACTCACCCAGAACACATTCTGGTGGCCCTCCATGCAAAGGGATGTTACATCATTTGTCAAATCATGCTCTCTCTGTGCTCAATCTAAGACCCCCAAGGAATTACCCTCCGGTCTCCTCCAGCCACTTCCCATTCCCCAGCGCCCATGGTCCCATCTCTCCATTGATTTCATTACCAACTTACCACCCTCTAACGAATTCACCACTATTCTAGTCACTATTGACCGTTTTTCTAAGTCCTGCCGACTCATCCCTCTAAAGGGCCTACCCACCGCCATGGAAACGGCACTCGCCCTGTTTAACAATATCTTCCGCATCTACGGCATCCCCGAAGACATAGTAAGTGACAGAGGCACACAGTTCACCTCCCAGGTTTGGAGAGCATTCTGCAAACAACTAGATATCAACGTGAGTTTAACCTCTGGATATCACCCTCAGGCCAATGGTCAGGTGGAACGCCTGAACCAGGAGATCGGACGTTATCTGAGAACTTACTGCAACCGTGAACAGCACAGATGGGCAGAATTCCTCCCATGGGCCGAATATGCCCAAAACTCCCTAACTCATTCATCTACAGGTCTCACCCCCTTTCAGTGTGTCCTGGGGTTTCAGCCGCCGATGTTCCCGTGGTCTGGCGAACCATCTTCGGTTCCTGCGGTCGATGACTGGATCAGGCGTAGTGAGAGGGTGTGGGACAGCGCTCACGTTCGTCTCCAGCGGGCTATCAGAACACAGGAACTGCAAGCCAACAGACGACGTCGCCCACACCCCTCCTACCAACCTGGACAACGGGTCTGGCTTTCCACTCGGGACATCAAACTGCGGCTGCCCAGCAGGAAGCTCTCCCCAATGTATGTAGGTCCTTTCAAAATCCTACGTCGAATTAATGAAGTTACCTATCAGTTAGAGCTTCCTGCTAACTATCGTATTTCTCCCTCCTTCCATGTCTCCCTCCTGAAACCGGTCCACCCGGACGCTGACCCCGGCCATGAAGCCCCAGAACCACCACCACCCTTGGATATTGACGGGACTCCCGCTTATCAGGTGAATGAGTTGCTGGACTCGCGCCGTCGAGGGGGTCAGCTCCAATATTTGGTGGACTGGGAGGGGTATGGACCTGAGGAGAGATCGTGGGTAGCCGCCCGCGACATCCTGGACCCGTCCAGGATGCAGAGGGAGCCCTCACCCGAATACTGACCGCATGCTCCCTCTGCTGCTTCTACTTCCACTTCCTGTTTGGCGCTACTTAAGCAATCACCATGTGCTGCCTCAGTGCGAAGTATTGCCAGTTTACCTGCCTTACCGAGCATTTATATTACATCTGTCTGATTGCCTGTTGCCAACCTGCTTTGTTCTGGATATCGAGTTTACGGATTACCCCTGTTTGGATTGTTTGACCGAGTGGACTGCTTTCAAGGTTTGACCCTGTATCTGTCTCTGAACTATCGCTACCTGGAAATCCCCTTACTGTTTCGTTTGCCCTATTTGGACTGTGTCTTCGGTATTGACCCATTGCCTGCTGCTTCGTTTACGATTGAGCTGTGTGTATTCGTTGGACGGTCTCACCGGTATTCGACCCACTGCCTGCTCAATCTCTCTACTACTCGGATTACGATTGTGTTTGGTTTATACTATTGGACTGTCTTACCGGTACTCGACCCACTGCTCGCTCACTCACTCTACCACTCGGATTACGATTGTGTTTGGTGCATACTATTGGACTGCCTTATTGATATTGACACTCTGACTGTTTCTCTGTATCCAGTTTATTCTAATAAACTACCGCACATGGATTCTACTCCTGTCTCAGCGTCCACGTTACAACATTTCATTTTAGGGTAACACTTTTGTTTAGGGACCAATTCTCACTTTAATATTACCTCACCATTTATAAGTATCATGATGATTGAAAATGATTTTGCATCTATATATGCATAGAAATATAGAAGGGAAACATACACACTTGCAAAAAAAACCCCTCTATATTCAAAATACATAAGACACAATGCAAACTGAGCTCTGAATTTCGAATATACACAGTACACGTGTGTATGAGATAATGCGATAATAAACAGTATAATAATCATACTGCAAAACCCATACGGACCCAAACGGTTAGTTGATTAACTGGGTAATTCTGCAGAAATGTCCACTTTAGGTATGGCAAGATGTCTTAAAATTGATTTCTTTTTAAACGTAAACTTAGACCACATTATTAGATTACTTTTTGACTTTATGAATACATATAAATGACAGCTTAATGATTTTTACAAAAAAAAATCTTTTTTATGCAATTATTTAAAGACCACATGTACCATTTTTTGTCACTGGTGTTACCTTCTTTGGCAATATTAAAGGTTTTTATGAAATATTATTTCTTGATTTTTTTTTTTTCAGCACATGTCGTCAGAGTTACAGAAAAATAATAAAAAATGCAAGAAATAAGGATCATTTACTTTGTTTATTTAATGTGACAGAAAAAAAAACAGTAACACCAGTGACACAATGAATCACCAGTGACACACATAAGACCTGATATACTGATCTTCACTGTTGTTATCCATAAGGAAGGTAACAGTGACAATTTTCATGAAAAATACATTTTACAAAATGGCTGCTGCAAGGTATCAAATCACATGTTGTATATCATGGTATATGTACTAAACTACGTAGTATAATCCATTTGTATTCTAGTTTTTTACAATTCCCTAAAGTAGGTCACACCAGTGACTTCAACTAAAAGCTTCATTTGAAATCATGAGAAAATGTCTGATAACTGAAACGAGACAGTGGGGCATGGGCATTTTTTCATAGATCTTTAGGAAAGAGAAAGAAGGAAGTCATCTGATGTCATCAGTGTGAATTTTATTTCAAAATAAATGATTTTTGTTCAACTGTAACACCAGTGACACAACTACAGGGGACCACTACTTTTATTATATATTTTCTAATATTTATTCAGCATTTGTTTTGTTTTTTTAAATGCCATTTACATCATATATTTGATAGCTATGAATACATTGTTGTATTTTAAATGGTATAAAAACCTGTTTTTGACCACAAAATAAAGCACTTTCCCTCTGTATGTGGTTGTGGGGACGAGCAGTTTTGGTGGTGCTGGGAATTCTATATAATTAATTTAAAAACAAATTGACTCAAGAAGGTGTAATTGTTCAGATAACGTATTGTTTCATTTTAAAATATAAAGAAATTGTAACCCCAAAGTGTTTTTCAACTGTAATATTTATGTAAAGGCTAGGGACAGAAAAATGGACAGTTCCATAGAATGACCCACCTACTGCAATCAGCTAATCAGATTTAATGAATGGCAACAAACGCAAATTAAATTTAATTCTAGATAAAACACATATTTAGTGTGAAGTAAAGGATACTGTGCTTTTGTGTACTGAAATTAAATATTTGCTGATCTATTTGTAGTTCAGTGCCACTCACTTGTAAAAACAAAGCATAAAATTATGATTTTAAAAAACTGTAATTGATGCTGTACTTTAGCACTCTGTGTTCAGGTCCATCTCGAGGTTTATTGTCATATAGTGGGACTTTCATGTTTAATAAAACAAATTTTCACTTGATAATTCCTTACCAATAGCCTTGACATGCTGGGACACATCATCATCATTATCACAACCCTACAGAGGACTAATGATTGGAGAATGGAGCAGTTTTGGAGCCATACAATTTCACTTGCTTTTACCGTAATTTCAGTTCCTCCAGTTGTTTTAGTGACTTAAGTTTGCTAAAATGATTTTTTTTTACATGCAGTTTTGTTTTCAGTTTTAGTCTAGTATAATGTCCGTGTTTAGCAGACATGCTGTATTCAGAGGTGAGTATCAGGGTCAAGCAGGAGAATGACTGTATTCGCGTTATGCAACAGTCCAGGCAAATAAACGCTTTCTGCTGGGATTAAAGAAACACCGGTCAAGACACAATTGAAAGCATCTCTCTGCAGTCTTATTCAACACACGCTGATGGCTGTCATCAGCAGCTCTCCGTTCTCCTGAGCTGGTGAAAAGCAGAGATGTGTCAGCCGTTTTCTCGCATGTCCAGCGCTTCAGACGTCCAGGAGATTGACGTGGACATCAGCGCGCTTCATTATTGACTCGCTCGTGCTTTATTGCTTGAGCTGCGTCTGAGTTTGCCTATTGATAACGGACTGGCACGTCCGAGACTGATGTGTTTCTGAACACAGACAAACTCATCGATTTTCTGTGAATTGACCTAAAGCAACAAAACAACTTAAAAAGTTCAGACACTGCCTTAAAAGTATAATCAAACTGGCTGTACATGTCATTGCAGTAACAATCCTTTCTAACTGAATCTCTTCTTAAAAGTGAAGTTCAAATTGGTTAAATTATTTTGATTAGATAAAGTAAGTGAAAAAAGGTGCATATCATATCGCACAGAATTTTATACAGTGAATGATCTGAACACATGATCAGCACAGATGAATAATAATACTGAGTGAGGTTTATATTTGTGCGTATGTCGTACAGATGTCAGTTTTGTAAGGTAATTTCCGCTGAATGTCCAAATAATAGCAGAAGATTACATTTGTGTAATCTTTGCATATGTGGGTCAGTGTCGATTCATCCACATAAATACTCTTGTCTCACAAACGACTGACTGACACGCACTGACCCTGGATTTGAAAACAAGCTCACGGTAAGAAACGCGAGAGATTTTCTTGACTGACTGTTGCTGAAATCATCTGTTTAAAGGTGAAGAGAGTGGACGTGACTCACTGCTCTCGGTCTTGATGCAGAAACGATGCTTGAAGCCCTTGTGCGAGTGTGTGCACGTGATGACCTCTGGATTAGTGCAGCCCACGTCCACATACTTCTGCCCGTGGAAGACGTTACAGCCGTAACACTGCAGGCCGTCGACTGAGAGAAGAAACACATCATCTTTATTAGGGAGAGTCGCTCCACTGAACCACATCCGAACAAACACTGCAGTACATCTGGAACACAGTCTTACATTTACATATTATTTCTACTTGAATTTACCCATAAAATTAGCTTAGAATAAAAAATGTATTTACTGTGATGTTTAGGACTTGAGTAAAACCAGTAAATGTAGTTGTAACCATTTTCTTTTTATTATTAAAAAAATATTATATAGTACAAAAAAAGGACAGCAACACTACAGAAATAAAAAAGTTTAAATTTAATTACCGATTCA
Source organism: Labeo catla (assembly GCA_012976165.1). Taxonomy (NCBI): domain Eukaryota; kingdom Metazoa; phylum Chordata; class Actinopteri; order Cypriniformes; family Cyprinidae; genus Labeo; species Labeo catla. Next base: position 9,557 of record VONZ01001819.1, on the reverse strand, counting down.
TTCCAGCACACAAGACTTCATCAGATCTAAAAATGTAAAGCATGAACATTTCTTCAGTTCTGTTTACAAATAATCTTCGACAACCAACACTAAAAAGCGTGCGCATCATGTGTTTGTGTAAAATGTAAATACGCTGAGTAACTGACACAGCTGCTGTGGAAGGAAGTTTATAGAAAGCCAAAACTAACATTCATTAATATTTTATTCGGATATGTTTTTATATGCATAATAAATATATGTCATGAGGACAGGATGTCCCAGTTCTGGGTCTGGTGAAAGTTAGTCTGTTGAAACAACGGATAATCAACAGATGATCACTCTCACTTTCTGCCTAAGCCACAAAAGATAGAAGCTACTAATATTCAGTGCCTTGCGAAAGTTTTCATACCCCTTCATTTTTTTCACATTTTGTTATGTTGCTGCCTGTTTTAAATTACCCTTTTTCCACATCAATCCACACTCCATACACCATAATGACAGAGCAAAAAAAAGGAATAGTCACAACTGCGTAAATTTATAAAAAAAACAAACAAACAAACAAACAAACAAAAAAAAAACAAATAAGTACATTGCATACGTATTCATATATAGCTCAGTACTTAGCTGAAGCACCATTACAGCCTCAAGTTTTTTTGGGTATGATGCAACAACCTCCGCACATCGGCATTTGGCAATTATCTGCCATTCTTCTCCTTACCTCTTCACCTCTCAAGCTCTATCAGGTTGGATGGGGGCAGATGCACATTTTCAGGTTTCACCAGAAATATCTGATTGGGTTCAAGCCAAGGCTGTGGCTGGGCCACTCAAGGACATTCACAGAGTTGCCTATAAGCTACTCTTGCTGTGTGCTTAGGCTCATTGTCCTGTTGGAAGGTGAACCTTCTGCCCAGGTTCTGAATGCGGGAGGAGGAGGATTGAGTTTGGCCACACCGCCATAAAGACCAGATCGGTGGAGTGTTGCAGTGATGTTTGTCCTTCTGTAGGTTTCTCGTTTCTCAGCATATGATCATAGAGCTCAACTAGAGTGATTATCAGGTTCTTGGTCACCAGTATAACCAAAGCCCTTCTCCATCAATTGCTCAGTTTGGCCAGAAGGCCAGCTCTAGAAAGAGTCCTGGTTGTTTTTAAACTTCTTACATTAAGGGTAATTGAGACTACATGCTTCTGTGAACCTTCAGTGCAGCAGATTTTTTAAACTCTTCCCCAGATGTGTGGCTTGATGCAATCCTGTCTCTGAGCTCTACAGGCATTTTTTTTGAGCTCAAGGTTTGGGTTTTGCCCTGATATGCATTTTCAGCTGTTAGATTCCATTCAACTGAATTTGGTTAACTTCACTCGATGTACTCTATCTATCACTATTCACTCTACAAAGTGATATGACTGATCATAAGTCAAATTTCCAGTGTCCCAGATTAGGGTATGAATACTTATGCAATGGTATCATTTAAGTTTTTTATTTTTAATACATTTGCAAAGATGTTAAAAACCTGTTTTTTTTTTTTGCTATGACATTATGGTGTATGGAGTGTAGATTAATGTGAAAACAAAAGAGTAATTTAAAGCAGTTTAGCATAAGGCTGCAACATAACAAAAGGTGAAAAAAATGAAGGGGTAAGGTACTGTATACACTTATTTTATATTACTTTTAAAGTGCTAATAAGTATCTTTAAGGTATTAATCAATAGTCAATATAATAATAGTTTATAATAAGAGTACCATCCCATGACAGCTTTTTTGCACATATAATCATATTAAAGAAAAATTATGTACTCAAATCACAATACATTGTGAAAAATTGTTCTGTTACATTTCCCTGCAAAGTTTCATCCAAATATTGTTATGATGCGCGTTCATGCTTAAGTTGAAATGTAATTAAATAATTAAATGTTGTCATGTGTCACATGTCATGACGTTTATTAAACAGATAGTTCACCCAAAAATGAAAATTCTATCATTAATTGCTTACCCTCACGTTTCATCTTCAGAACATAAATTAAGATATTTTTGATGAAATCTGAGAGCTTTCTGACCCTCAAGACAGCAATGGTCCTACCATGGTCAATGCACAGAAACATAGTAAGGACATTGTTAAAATGATCCATGTGACATTGGTGGTTAAACCGCAATTTCACAAAGCTTTTTTTGTGTGCAAAGAAAACAATAATAACGACTTTATTCAACAATTCTTGTCCTCTGTGTCACCCATAGACGCCCTTATGAGAGTACCACAAGGCATGCGTGTACTTTCCTCTGCTTGTAAACAAGGTGCAGCGTTGTAATACTCTCATTAATGGTGCTAGGGTGACGCATAGATCACATAGATCATTTTAACGATGTCCTTACTACATTTCTGTGCCTTGACCGTGGAAAGACACTTGCTGTCTATGGACGGTCAGAAAGCTCTCGGATTTCATTGAAAATATCTTAATTTGTGTTCTGAAGATGAACGAAGGTATTACATGTTTGAAATGATATGAGGGTAAATAATTAGTAACAGATTTTTTATTTTTGAGTGATTTGTATGTTTTGAATCCATTTATCACCGCAAGCTTCCTTCCTTTCTGCCTCACAGCTTCACCACAGACCTAATGTGATGTTGTTTCCTATAAGGGAACATTGTGAGCATCAATAGGTTTTTTTGAGAGAACGAATATTCCAGTGCACTGTTAGTATTTGCGATTGCCCTTCTGAACTAAGGAGCTTCCTAAGCAAAGTCCCTTTAAGACAAGTCATTTTGCGGTGGCCATCTTTGAAACACCTCTCGGGCATGCAAGTGCAGCTCCTATCTCTCTAAATTGGGAAACATCAAATTCTCCAAAATTGTTCACCAGGCTTATGATTAAATTTCATATTTGAAATCACTGATGAAATCTGACAACAATTGTATCATCAGTTGTTGTTTCTTTTGCTCAAATAGCAGTAAAAAGCTTATTTTTCAGGCTAGACCAGCCAGTGCGTCCTGAGCACACGTCTCAGAATGCTGACTGTTTTTATAGCAACCAGAGCTTCTAATGGAAGCTGCAGTGACACGCTAACTTTACAGAATAGCGACTGGCTCGTTTATTCCAAAGCCAGGGCAATAGAACGGCCATAAGAGTGACAAAACTATACGAGTGAAATGTCTTAGGTATTCTATAGTCTTTGTTCCTGAGACGCGCACTGATGATTTTGCCAAGCAACAAATAGCAGAACAAAGAGAATCTGTAATTGGCAGTTGAGTTTGAGCATCTCTTGTCTTTGATGCTGTTTGTTCAACAGAATGCTGCAGTGATAATGCATTTTTGTCAATCTGTAAGTCAAATCAATTGAATTTTTCTATTGATTTTGGATTATTGCAGAAAATCAGCTCTGTGACAATAAAAGTTCATGATTCTTACGCAGTTTGTTCATCATGATGATCCTCAGAAATTAACTTTTTTTATTTTGATTTACATTTTTTCTTTTCATAAGTAAAAAGCTAAGCTTAGGCTACAAATAAACTACACCACAGTCACATGACTTCAACATCACCACAATTAAGCTTCAACAGCTCTTTCAGTCTTTATTCAAAAACATTTTTCCTAAAAAACTGGCTTAGAATAGTTTCTAAATACAATGAGGTGAAAGCGACTAGTGAGTAGATGAGTTTACATATTCGGTGGGATAATGTTTAATGTCCCAATGACCTCTGTATAGTCCCATTAGACACTTGTTGGTAACCACCTTTTTAAAACAATTATAAACTTTAAGGGGGTTTTACTATGACATTTTATGATGTAGAACAAAACGTGTAAATATCTTGAGCTTGTGTCCATTTCAGGCATTCAAACAAAAACCCACAGATTTCAGGATGATGGAGGCGGAAATGCTAAAATGACTTGTTTCTGAGTTTCAGATTACAAAAATACATAATCTCTGCAGTACTATATTGACATGAAAAACAAAGCTCTGGATAGCACTGGTTAAATGGGTGAACAGCTATTTGAAGCGGCTGCTTTGTGTACCATCATATCTCCTCTATTCTTTTAGTGCCACTTTTACTGTCAGAGAGTGAAAAGTAGTAAAGCAATCAGCATTATTCATGCATTTATTTGTCATAACAGCATCTTTTGCCAAAGGAATGGGATGTGGAGCAGGAGAGCATCAGTCCGTGAGAATGAAAGGGACAGTCTGTGAATGGCCGTTCCTGAGCTGAGACCCTACAGCCGCTCGGCATGTTAAATAGCCAAAGCGAATGCTCCCAGCCAGATTTCAGACGCCCAATAATCCCAGCAAATGCTCTTATGAAAATCACTTCAATAAAAATCTGTTGAAATGAGTGTGAAGCCCTGGGGAGCACTTTCAGGACGTGTGTCTGTGTGTGTGCTTGGATCTGTTCAGGTGCTCCACATTCTGCTGCAAGTTACACAAATATCATATGTGCTTATGTGAGTCAGAGTTTAGCATGAAGAGATACTGAGATGTCACTTGTGTTTGACCTATTTAATGTTAACATTGGAAATATTAATAGTTCATAAAGGCTCTATAATACAGATGATATTCAGTACACACTGTTACTGGACAATATGACAGTCAAAAGAGCCAAATTCATCATAAGAGCCTAAACAAGTTCTTCTGTCATAATCCATTATCTATTATTGATGTAGCCATTTAATCAACCAAATATAATGCTGTCAGTTCCAGGATGTTGAGTGTGTGTCTGTCAGAGTCATAAATCTAATTTATCAGAGTCTTACATGAAAAATAAAATTACATTTTAATTTATATTAACTGAACCTACGCAAACTATATTTATTTTCTTGACCAAAAGCAGTGCAATAACCATTCCTCGGGTTGTCTGTATTGTATTGCTAAATCTGTGTGAATTTTGAAATATCAGCCATTAGAATAACAGCTGCTCCCACTTTTAAGCACATTGACATTTTTATTTTTACGTATTAGATGTGAAACACACACTGTAAAAAGTCGTCACCTGTATTTTTTTTTTATTAAAGAGCCATTTTTACCAGATTCAACCCATAAAAATTGTTTTAGTGATATGCATTAATGTATTTTGGTTGATTCTGTGATATTAAGTAATATTTTTGAATAGACTTAAAAAATAGACTTATTAAGCTAATTATAAACAGTACACAACGAAACCTCTCTATATAAGTAGACCTTTAGCATTTTAGAACAAAAAGAAAACATGATTTATGTTCATGAATCGTTTTTCCAAATGCCTGAATGTGCCTAAAATGACGTTTGGTCGGATTCAACTCACTTCTGAACACACATTTGCCCTCAAACTACTAAACACACACACTCACCCTGTGTAGAAAGCAGTGCCGATGCTAAAGTGAACCCGAGCCCGTAGAGCAGCAGCGCGTGTGAAGTCATCAGTGTCCGTCCGCTCGGGCTCCAAGCGCATCTGAGATCCAGCGCGACTCAAGGGTCCGTCAGGAGCAGCATCGCCTCCTACAGCTGTGTGCGCTCCTCAAAGACGCGTCTGAAGGTGGAAAGCGCGTTCCTCCTGCTCTCTCTCTCTCGCTCTCTGTGGTGTGTGTATGTGTGATCAGAGGCTGATCATGATTACACTATGTGTGTGTGTGTGTGTTGCTGGCCAGGTCGTGTGTGTTCTTTCTACTTTCCTTTAGCAGAGACATTCTATCTAATCAAGAATTAAAAAGTAAATCCTTTCTTAGAGTCTGTAATACTGTGGATAAGGCAGCTTTGCTGTAAGCCTCCGCTCACCAGCGCAACATATGGTCTCTCTCTCTGATATTGAGAGATATATTTACACAACTCATGACATATTTCACCTAGCAGGGCTTTGGCTTCTTCTAAACGGGTCATTGAGTCTCGGCGCAATCAGATGGAGACTCTACTGAGTGAAAATGATTCTTTGTGTTGTGTTTTTGTTCCACTTTCTGGAAAAACACAAATTTGTACATTAAAGCTAATGCATGTCATTTTTACCTTGAAATGTCAGCTTCAAAATCATTTAGATGGTACAGTGACTTCTAACAACGTGAATGTCTTCTGTTTCTTTCTCAGACATTTGTTCTGGGAGTGTTTAAGTTTGAGTGGTACGAAAAATAAATTAAATTAATTAGGGTACAAAAAATGCGTTGCTCCCACCTGATCTGACTGTTAAAATGTAATATTGTCATTGTTTGCGTCATTTAAAAAATAATTTTGACTAGAAATTAATGAATTTCTCCCAGCAAAACTAAGGATAAACTAGGGAAAATGGCTCTTTAAAGGAAACAATTGCCACTTTTTACAGCATGCCTTAACTAATAAAATAACTCCAATACATGCCTCTGGTTTACTGCTTTATAAAGCTCCTGACAGTCTCAGTCAACAACAGAAAATTGTTTTAATGAACTTTTGTCATAACAGCAGCAGTCAGAAGAACAAGTTAGTAAGTGTAAATGTGACCCTGGAATACAAAACAAACACACGCAAAAAAAAAAAAAGTCAAAAGTCAAAAGGGTCATGAAGAAATAAGCTTTCCATTGATTTATGGTTTGTTAGGGTAGGACAATATTTGGTTGAGATACAACTATTTGAAAATCTGTAATCTTAGGGTGCAAATTAATCAAAATTTTTAGATTTAAAGTTGTCCAATTGCTAAGTTGTCCTTAGCCATTAATATTACTAATCAAAAATTAAGGTGTGATATATTTACTGTAGGAAATTTTCATTTCATTTTCCAAATTTTCAATTTCACTCTTATCTTCATGAAACATGATCTTAATATCCTAATGATTTTGGCACAAAAGAAGATCATTTTGATCCATACAATGTATTGTTGGCTATTGCTACAAATATGCCCGTGTGACTTAAGCACAGGTCAGGGTCACAAATTGCTTTATGGTTGTCGTTACCATCTGATCATCTGTTCACTCTTAAAAATAAAGGTCCTTTATTGGCTTGGATAAACTCTTAAAGGAGAAGTCCACTTTCAAAACAAAGATTCACATATAATGTACTCACCCCCTTGTCATCCAAGATGTTCATGTCTTTCTTTCTTCAGTCGTAAAGAAATAAAATTTTTTGAGGAGAACTTCTCTGCATTTTTCTCCATATAATGTACTGATATGGTGCCCCGATTTTGAACTTCCAAAAGTCAGTTTAAATGCGGCTTCAAACGATCCCAAATGTGGTTGTAAACGATCCCAGCTGAGGAAGAAGGCTCTTATCTAGTGAAACGATTGGTTATTTTCATTAAAAAAATACGATTTAATTACTGTTTAATCTCAAATGCTCATCTTGCCTTTCTCTCTCTGAACTCAAGACATATTCTGACTCAAGATAGTTAGTTATGTCGAAAAACAATCGTATTTTCTCCCTCAACTTCAAAAATCATTTCAAAATCATCCTACATCGCTGCAGAAGTACCGACCCAGTCTTTGCAAAGTAAACATGCAAAGAAGATCAAACCCCCTTAACAAAAAAGGTAAAACAGCGATAGGACGATTTCAGAGTTGAGGGAGAACATGAGACGGGAGTTTTTTTTCGACATACCCTAACTGTCATGAACCGGAACAAACACAAGCAGAGTAAGGCAAGACGAGCGTTTAGCATTAAAAAGTATGTAAATTGTATTATTTTTATTAAATAACCAGTCGTTACGCTAGATAAGACCCTTCTTTCTCGGCTGGAATTGTTTACAACTGCATTTGAGATTGTTTGAAGCCGCATTTAAACTGCATATGGAAGTTCAAAAACGGGGCACCATATCAGTCCATTATATGGAGAAAAATGCTGAAATGTTTTCCTCAAAAAACATAATTTCTTTACGACTGAAGAAAAAAAGACATGAACATCTTGGATGACAAGAGGGTGAGTACATTATCTGTGAATCTTTGTTTTGGAAGTGGACTACTCCTTTAACTTTCCATTGCACTAAAGGTTCCTTATAGTGGAAAATGATTCTACTACAGATTATTAAACACTAAGAAAACAACAGTTCTTTTTAAAGGACTGTTCACTGTAAAGTTCTTTGGGGAATCAAAAAAAGTTCCTCTAGTCTTAGGACATCACTGTGAAAAGCCTCTTTTGGAAGTTTCATGTTGATGAGAGTAGGATTCATTGATTCACTGAGAATAATGCTTCACTGATGGAGAATCACTCAATGATGGACTGAAGCTGAATGCAAAGTTTACATTCAAGAGGATTCAGCACACTTTAATAACAAAACACAGTTCATGTGTCATATCGATCAGATTTCTCCAGACATTTAACTCTGTACGGTTTCACAACAAAATGACCCATCTTTCCTCACACAGCGCTGTGCTTTTCTGGTGTAAAGCTGATTTTGTGGAAGTGATCCGGAATGTGATTCACAGTAATCACTTAGTGAAATCAAAATGGACAACAGACTGAGGATTGTCCATGTCAGGTTCAAAACCTTTGATGAAATGTCACAGCACAACCACTGTCCAATTCTTCTGCCATATAGGAACAAGAGAAGAGCAGCATGTGCATATAAAACTGTTGAAATACACTCCTGCATACTCTTGCTGTTTACTAAGGGGCAATGGGCAATTACTGTAGTTATTCTGTTCTGAAAATCAAATCCTTTGTTTTTCCATCAAATGGGTGTGGTTTGGGTTTGGGAGGGTGGTGGTATGTTGGTGTTGGTGGTACCAGTGTCAGTAAAACTATGATAACTTTTCTGGACACATTTGTTGCAAGAAATTAAAATACAATAACAGGACTGCTGCTGCTGAAATTCAATACAGTAAAGGACACTGGTGACCCTTCATCACAACTGTTCACAGTTATCCACCCCAAGTGTCTTACTACATTATAAGTGCATTATTACATTGTATTTACACGATTTACAAGATTTTTTGGATTTTATCCAAAGCTTTTATCCAAAACAACAACAGGACATTATGTGTGCTTTTTCTAATTATTGATGACCACACAAATGTCTTCTGAAGTTGTTCCATGTCTCCCAATACTGTGGATAAATGCCAGTTTTAAATGTGAATGTGTACCATGAAAAATGTCTCCTATGCATTTAGTGTGTACATTAGCAAAGGTGTATGAAGCATAATGAACAGTTGTTCCTATTAGTGCTAATTATTTCATGAGTCGAAGGCAAATACACAAAAAAGTGCTAACCATAAAGAGCTTTTTCTACCTGATTTAACCCATAAACATAGCTTTTTTGCTATAAATAAGTGTATTTAGGTTAATTTAGTGATATTACATATTATCATGAACTGTGCTGGGAGGAACGACAATCCACACAAGGAACGGGGGAAGACACACGTACACAACTTGGTAGACCCGACAAAGACAGAACTTACAGACTGGAACCTAAATACATGGGCTAATGGGGAGAACACAGGAATCTATGCACATCTAATCAGACTAAACAAGAACTTTTCTATATTTCTATATTTCTATATTTCTATATTTCTATATTTCAACCCTGAAACAACATACAGCACTACCGAATTTTGCTACTAATTTATGTTTTTTTTTTTTTTTGTCTGTTTGATTACGTCATTAATTGATCTTTACCACACATCTCTGCCATGTACATCAACTTGACATAGTCACCACTAGTAAGCTAC
>VONZ01001818.1:0-93977 GCA_012976165.1 Labeo catla | reverse complement strand
GATTGCAAGATGAGCTTAAAACATCAAAGTAATGATGAGGACAAACTATTGAAGAGGTTTCAGCAGTTGACAGCCAAACAAAAACAGACTCTGCTAAATGCTGTGGAGCCGCAGGGAAACTGAAGAACCTCTCTCTGCAGCACCAGCTAGCGACATCTCATCCAAAAGTTTATGGACTCCATGTGTATGCGAACAAGACAAGTGAAGACACCATAGAGAAGGGAAAAGCATACACAGAAACCTCAACAACTGAAGCCAAAGATGATGTCCCAGAAGGCAGTGCTGCTAATCAAGCCATAAAGGACAGAGGTCCACATACAGCGGCATTAAGACAACTTAAACTATACAGACAGCAGGACAGTAAACAAATGCAAAATGAAGAGCGCAAAGAAGTATCCTCACTGATCGAAACTGGAGTTGAACTGCAAGATGACAACCAATGTAGTGAGGGAAACCACAAGGAAGCTACAATGTCCAATGTACAATGGCCAGCCCATGTCCAATGAAAATCCAACATCTGACAGACTTGTCCAAACTGATGAAAGACTCTGGCGGTACACAATGCCAAGAATCATGTTTTGACACCTCCAAAGAGGGACCATGGTATGGTAAAGATTCAAAAAACTCATATGTCACAGCAAGAATCCAGGTGGCAAAGATCACTTGAGGATCTTTTAGTAACTGATGTAGCAGTTAAGGAGCAGGGAAACAATGAGTGGATTGATGTGAATTTGCCTAGAGATGAGGGATAGATGGCAGTAGTGTTTTTCAGAGTCCAGATATGGCGGGACTAGGGTTTTTAGGCTCTAGCTTGTTGCCTGAGGACGAAGACATGAACATTCTACCACTGATAAACATTGTAGTGTCCTGCCGACATTAAATAGGGACAGTTTTATTGGCAGTTAGGCATGATTTGTTTAAAAATCTTTCTTTGGAAAGATACGTTTCCTTTTTCTCTTGTGTGTGATTGCAGGTGTTCCAGCGTTCCAGAGGATGTGCAAAATCTAACAATTCAAATGCAGTTGTAAACGATCCGAGCCAAGAAAAACTCCCATCTCATGTTCTCCCTCAACTTCAAAATCGTCCTATATCGCTGTTTTACCTTTTTTGTTAGGGGTGTTTGATCTTCTTTGTATGTTCACTTTGCAAAGACTGGGTTGGTACTTCTGCAGCAATGTAAGATGATTTTGAAATGGTTTTTGAAGTTGAGGGAGAAAATACGATTGGAGTTTTTCGACATACCCTAACTGTAATGAACTAGAATACACAGAGTTCAGGCAGAGCAAGACAAGATGAGCATTTGAGATCAAGAAGTATTTAAACTGTATTTTTTTTAATGAAAATCACCGATCGTTTCGCTAGATAAGACCCTTCTTCCTTGGGTGGGATCGTTTAGAATCATTTGAAGCCGCATTTAAACTGCATTTTGGAAGTTCAAACTCGGGGGAACCATATCAGTCCATTATATGAAAAAAAATCCTGAAATGTTTTCCTTTTCTTTACGACTGAAGAAAGAAAGACATGAACATCTTGGATGACAAGGGGGTGAGTACATTATCTGTAAATTTTTGTTCTGGAAGTGGACTTCTCCTTTAACACATTTGGTCCTTTTAGAAACTTTGCTGTGTGAAAGCGAACCGCACCAAGAATAAAAGGCAACAGTGTAATACTTTTAATCCCTGTTTTGGAACAAAGCACTCGATCTACAGGTGTGAAAGCACCCTTATAGACCAGATTTTCACATCTGCAGTGCATGATGTGACTAGCGTTCAAAGTAGCTCGCTTGTGTGGCCATACTAACGTTAGAAAATATACACTGCAGCTCAGTCAAAGTATTTCCAACTTCTGACTATAAATGGGATAATATTTTTGGAAGAATGGGTTTCCCTTGAAAAATATATTTCAAATATAATTAAGTCTTTTGATAATTTGTTGAATTAGTCTATTGCCTCCAACATATATATTTAGGGAGCAGGAGTCATTTTTAGGAGGTTATGAATCACTTGTAGGAGTCAGGGAGTGGACAGTGATTTCGAGGAGATTCTCATTTCGGAGCTTGCGGGAGATGTGGAATGTGTGAGTGTTTGCGGGCGGTTTCTTACTGAGCTCTCTGTCCGCAGCGATGGCTGCCCGCCCGCCACTGAAACCACACTGACTGTCCTGCCAACAAACTCTAAACAGATCAGCTTGTGTAATCTCCTTACACTTTTCCTGCTGTGCTGTTGCCATGAAGCAGATCTAATTAATTAATGCAATTAAACACATCTGTCGACAGCTTTGCCGTCGACACATTTTTGCTTGGCGTTTTCTTGTCTTTTTTTTTTTAACAAGAGCTACCTGGAAGTGTATCTAATTTCCATCCCTCAATATTTAGGATGGAACATATCCCAGTTTTTACTGCGTAATTGGAGGGAACTAAGTACATGTGTACGCGCAGGCTGGCGTTTTTCAGCGCACGCTGGGAAAAAAGAGAAAGAAGATATTTGTTTTAAGGTCCTTCTTTTCTGGAAAACTACTGACTATCTGATTAAGCTGGGGAATTACCATATGGCCTAAACAAAATACTCAAAAAACATACTTAAAATTTCAGCCACTGGCGGAAAAACTTCTATAACATACACAGATTGTACAAAGCCTGAGCAGAGTGTTTCAGTGCGTTGTTGGGGACCATGATGAGGAACATACGTTAGTCATTGATGCTCTGATAGCACATGCAGTGCGGTTTACAGCCCACTGCACAGCTGGGATCTGGAAAAGTATATTTTACTGTTCATTGCTTCCTTTTTTTAACAAACTTAAAGGTATCTTGTTAAAAACGGCACAAAAGCCACTTTTGTTCAATGCCAAACTCACAACCTCATCTGAAGCGTACCTCTCAGAGCCTTTTTACTGCAGTAAAACCACACTGCCACCAATAATGCAGAGAATGCATGAGCATGTGGGAGTGTGGAGGTCCTTGCACTTTGAGCCTTTGGTAAATCAAATAATTAGAAAGAATGTTTGAGGGGGTATTATTAATAGCTCTTGCACTAAAACTGTGAGTTATGATAATCTAGTGGCGTAATTTGTAGTATGCATAGGTTCCGGATTCAAATCCTGATTTAATATAAACTTACCAATCAAAACTGCAGAAATCAACTTTTGCCTCAGAGGCTCTAGATCTCTATAGTCATTTAGAGAAACACACTGCACCTGTGCCATAGAGTTGGTCAATCTGTCATCTTTACAAAAAGCTGATGTTTAAATATATCACACAAATTTCATAAAATGCTAAAACTCCTCACTTTAGTTATGTTGAAAAGCTAAGGTTTTGTAAAATTTTGCATGGATTCCCCCAACCACCCGCACACAAAGGGCCGATTGCATAAAAGGTGTAGACTAGTTTTAAAAAGTTAGTCAGCTATTTTTTTCTTTAAGACTGGTCATAATGTTTTAAATTCAGTTACAGAAAATTGTATATTAATCTAAGTTGAATCCAAAAAAAAAAAAAAAGAAAAAAGACTGATTACCCTTTGGTTAACTGCTAGTTGTTCAGACTAGTACTTAAGACACTGTCATAGAGGCCAAGTTTATGCAACTGGCCCAAAAACTTCTTGGTTCTGCACAGAACACATAAGATAATTGACATATTTTGGCTTAAAAAAGGTAGAATTCACCAAAAGATGACTTGGTGAAGTGTGTAATTTCTGTCAGCAGCATCAAAAAGAACTAATGACTGTTTTTAAACAGGTTTCCCAAACCCTTTGCTTCCATCTTTCACTGGTCAGTCTTACTCACACCATTAGGTGAGTCAAAGTTGCTGAGATGGTCAGGATGCTGAAAGAAACAGAGCAATGTTTTGCAAAGAGCTAAAACGTGAACGTGCGGGCCTACGCAAACAGCCATAAAGATGGCTCTGGAAACAACAGGACGCTCTGCATTGCCAATTTATGGAAAAAACAGCCTTTGCATTGCTTTCCTTCTGATGTCAACGTTAGGAAAGAGTGGATAAACTTTTTTTAAAAAGTTTACTTCATTTTATGGAGGATTTGTTTACAATTACCCATAGCGTCAGCGACCCAACACTCGTTCCCTCAGGGAGCTGGGAGGGACATAATTCGATGTGTGATTTTCAAAAAGATTGAAACTAAAAAACAATGCTGTGCCAACTACAGTCATGGCCAAAAATATCGGCACCCTTGCAATTCTCTGTCAGAAAATGCAAACGCATCTCTCAGAAAAATTGCTGCAGTTGAAAAAATGTTTCTTTTGGTACCTTAGATGTTTATTTTTTTTTTGCCTGTATTTCAGAACCTCCAGCACTTTGTTTGTAAGCATTTCTGAGTGCTTTTTGAAGGTGTTTGGGGTCATTGTCCCAGGCATCCCACCTCAGGTGGAGACACAGCTTTCTTGACACTGGCCACTCACGCTGTTCCCCAAAATTTTGCAATCATTAGATTTCTCATGGCACTGTTCACATAGTCAAGGCATCCAGTGCCAAAATCAGCAAAGCACCCCAAAACATCTTTTGAACCTCCTCCACCATAAGTTTGATTGAAGGTGTTAACTCCTGAGTTCCTGAATGATTTTCTATTAGAGTTCAGCCTAACTCCTAATCAAACACACCTGTCTGTAATTAATATCAAGTGCTCCTTCAGATCCCAATTAGCTGGTTCAGGTGTGTTTGTCAGGGTTGGAGCTGGGAACTCCAGGAAAGTCGACTTCCAGGGACCAGGGTTGAGCACCCTGCTGTAGGGACTGTGTTCTTGTTCTTGAAGGCCTTTGACAACCAGTCTTGCTTTTTTATACAGTGGTGTCCTCCTGGGTCTCCTACCACAGTGTCCCTTTTGCATTCAGATGGCGACCGATAGTGCAAGCTGACACTGTTGTACCCTGTGTCTGCAGATCAGCTTGAATTTGTTTGAAAGTTAATTGGGGTTCTTTATCCACCATTTGAACAATCCTTCGTTGCAATTTTTCATTAATTTTGCTCTTCCATCCACGTCCAGGATGGTTAGCTACAGTGTCATGGGCTGTAAACCTCTTGATGATATTGCACACAGTGGACACAGTAACCTTAAGATCTCTGAAGATGGACTTGTAGCCTTAAGATTGTTCATGTTTTCCAACAATTTTTTCTCTCAAATCCACAGACAACTCTACACTTTTCTTTTCTCCATGCTCAGTGTGACACACAACACAAAGGTTGAGTCAACTTTTCTCCATTTTAACTGGTTGCAAGTGTGATTACTATATTGCCCACCCCTGTTACTTGCCACAGGTGTGTCTAAATACAAATTACAGGAGCATCACATGCTTGAAAAGCAATTATTTCTTACAATTTTGACAATGTGCCAATAATTTTGTCCAGTCCATTTTTGAGTTCTGTGTGAAATTTTATCAAGTTTGACTTTTCTTTTCTGTTTTTTTTGTGTTGTTGCAGTGCAAATCAAAAACAATAAGCACTTGAGTACCAAAACATTTACAACTGGAACATTTTTCTGAGAGAAGTGTTGCATTTTCTGACAGAATTGCAAGAGTGCCGATATTTTTGGCCATGACTGTATATTGTGACGTCGCAACAAAAGTGTGATTAACTCTTTTCATTACGTAGTTACTATTGCTTTGTCTCTTCTTACAGGTTGATTGATATGTATTAAGTTATTTATGTGTTTTAAACCTAAATCACAGTGGAGTCCATCTATGAGGAATGAATGTATGCTGTTAACCAATGTAAGCAGTGGTACGTTTACTTCCGAGGCTACAATTCGCCACTCCTATTCAAACAGAGCGTTCTGCTGAGGGGGATTATAAGCAGGACAGAAAACAACCTATTACTTCTAAATGATGATGTTTTTTGATGTAAAAATCTTGATAACATTATAAGTGTACCTCAGAGAACAGTACAAAATAAACAAAGGCAGTTCACAACCCCTTTAAATTCTGTTAACCTGACAAGGCTTCTTAAATGCCTTGATCATACACAATGGTCATACACATCCATACAGCGCTGACATAGTATGTTTTTAACAGGATCTTGATAACCTTGATGTTAAAATAATATTAATATAAACATGGATTTCTGTATCACTTGTGATACAGATGTTTTTAGTACTTGTGTTTACACACAGAGATGCACACTTCCCCATAAAACTGAGAACAACGAAGAGAATGTCAAAAAGGAAACACACCTCTATTTTATTATTATTTCATCAGAATAATTCTGTATGTCAAGTCTGTTTTAGGTTTTGTTCTTGTTCATGTTTTCTTGTCTTTTATTTTGAAATTTGTCAAAGCTATGTTTCCTGTTTTGTGTTGCCTGTGCCTCTCATGTAATCTTGTCATCTGCTTCTTTTGCTACATGTGTTATGTTCTCATTGGTTTATTGTCATGATTGCTTTCAGGTGTGTCTTGTTTAATCACTGGTCCATGTGTGTATATACAGCACTCATATTTCCTTAGTCGGTTGTCTAGCTTTGTTATTGTAACCCTCTGTTGGTGAGTTTATCAAGTCTGTTCAAGTTAAGTTCTCATGCTCATGTCATGCTTTAGTTTAGTTTAGTTTATTTTGCATCCGTTTATTAAATAAAACTGCACATGGGTTCGCAACACGACTCACCCTTCAGTGGAATGTTACACTGTAAAATTTGATTATTTTTATACATACAAGTACTTTTTTTTTTAAATTGTGCTCATATCTGCTTTTGTAATTATTATTATTATTAATATTATTATTAATTAATGGACAGTATGTATGTGTGGATGTGTATTGATTTCAAAATTTTTATTACTGAAATAATAAAACTGTAAGAACAAGTATCTGTATCACATCAAATTAAAAATGTTTGGTATCACCCGTCCCTAATGGAAATTTTTTTAAGCGCATTATTTACCTAAAATCCAAAAATACACAGAGAACAAATACTAACAAATTTTTTGCTTTGCAATGTTTGTAATGTTGTGATTCACCTTGCAGCTGGTATGTTTGGTTCATGGCTTCAACACTTTAACAAAGACTTTTTTAAAAAATCCCTTTGAGAAAAATATTTCCAGAACCAAGGTCACAGAAAAAGTGGTTTCTTTACAAATCCCAGAATGCAATGCAACAAGCTGAAAAAAAATCCAACTACGATGCACAAAAGAATTAACATTGAGTCTCATCTCTTGTGTGTTTCACATGACTAGCTCTATTTTGTCTTGAGTATTGTGTGCAGATTTTCCCCCTGCTGCTCTGAGAACATTAACATAATGAGAGATTAATTAGGCCTGTTTACTGGGAACTCATATATGGGCATCAGCTTCCCTCTCATCTTTGCTATCTACGGGTTTCAGCTCTATCTGATAGAGCACCAGCTATATAATGGAAACCGTATGACAATATGCTAAATATAGAGCCAATCAAGCCTTTATCATTACACACACCAGCATTTACAGCCATTTATTTCTCACTCGCATCATAAACTCTCTATAAACCAAGTAATCCGAGTGTCTGCTATTAAAATCCCAGTGCATACGGTACAATTTTGGCCAAGGTTTTGGCATCTGAGACAAATTTCTGGGATCCTAAAGGATTTCTGTTGTTGCAGGGCAAAAGTGTGACATGTTCACAGATGGAGAATTAATGGTCTTTGCGATAAATCTTGTGAAGGGGTCTTGTACTAGACGAAAAGCATTCAAAATCCTTCCTGAGTTTTCAAGTAAATTACTTAAGTCTTACTGTTTGTGATGTTAATTTTCAAACATTTTGCTCATTCTTGAAGTGCACATTTGCATATACAGTACGGTGATTAGATTCACTGTTTCAGACTATCACATGAACTTTAAGAACATGAATACAAAATGACATGTCTACGCACATTTACCAACACGAAACAACTAAATATTGTTCAGAGATGTTACACCTATCATACTTGTTGTTGGACTGAAATCTCACCATTCTCTGTTGATATTTTGTCACCTCACTGATTAAAGGAGAAGTCCGCTTCCAGAACAAAAATTTACAGATAATGTACTAACCCCCTGTCATCTAAGATGTTCATGTCTTTCTTTCTTCAGTCGTAAAGAAATTATGTTTTTTGAGGAAAACATTTCAGGATTTTTCTCCATATAATGGACTGATATGGTGCCCTGAGTTTGAACTTCCAAACAGCAGTTTAAATGCGGCTTCAAACGATGCCAAATGTGGGAGGGAGAACATGAGATGGGAGTTTTTCGACATACCCTAAGTGTCATGAACTGGAAAAAAAACAAAGTTGAGGCAGAGTAGGACAAGGTAAGCCTTTGACATTAAAAAGTATATTAATTGTATTATTTTTATGAAAATAACCGATCGTTTCGCTAGACCCTTCTTCCTCAGCTGGGATCGTTTACAACCACATTTGGGATCATTTGAAGCCGCATTTAAATTGCATTTTAGAAATTCAAACTCGGGGCACCATAGAAGAGAGAAAAATGCTTAAACGTTTTCCTCAAAAAACATAATTTCTTTATGGCTGAAAAAAGAAAGACATGAACATCTTGGATGACAAGGGGGAGAGTACATTATCTCTAAACTTTTGTTCTGGAAGTGGACTTCTCCTTTAAGCATAGACGAGGACAGTTCTTCAAATAAACCTAGGACTCAAAGTGTTTAAGATAAGGTCTGGGCAATAAATCACTAACGATAATTATCATGCGATATACACTACCATTCAAAAGTTTGGGGTCAGTACATTTTTATTGTTTCTTTTTTTTTTTAAGAAATTAATACTTTTATTCACCAAGGATGTATTAAGTTAATAATTAAAAGTTTATTAAAAGTTAATAATAAATAATTTACATTGTTATAAAATATTTATATTTTGAATAAACACTTTACTTTTTAAACTTGTTATTCATGAAAGAATCCTGAAAAAAAAAAAATCACAGGTTCCAAAAAATATTTGGCAGCACAACTGTTGATATTATCCAACACTGATCATTCTAATAATAAATCCGCATATTAGAATGATTTCTGAAGGATCATGTGACACTTAAGACTGGAGTAACAGCTAAAATTCAGCTTTTCATCACAGGAATAAATTCTATTTTAAAGTATGTTAAAATAAAAAACATTATTTTATATTGTAAAAACATTTTGCAATATTACTGTTTTTTTTCTATATTTTTAATCAAATAAATGCAGCCTTGATGAGCATAAGAGACTTCTTTAAAGACTATTACAAGTCTTACTGACCCCAAACTTTTGAACGGTAGTGTATATTTCCTCGATAAGCGATAACAAGAGTTCGATAAATGTTCAACATAATGTTTATGCGGCCAAGGCGGAACAAAAGAGCGCTAGTCATTTGAAGTGCGCCACTCGGACCATTTATCCGCTCTGATCAAAGTTCAAATGGCAGCACGGCGCGAACTTACTAGAGCAGATGAGTTCATTCTCTGATGAGTCTCAGTCACTAAACAGTGCTATAAGATCCAGTGTGAAGAGATTTAACTCAGTGAAGAACACAACTGACTCGGTTTAAAGCCAGATAAAACAGAACTGACAAACAGGAGAAAAACTGTGCTCAACAATACAGTCTACAAATTTTTAAATCTACAGATTGCCATCATTTACCGTAGACTTACTGTTAGTAGCACTAACTGCACAGTGGTGTTAGAAATGTGGGTATATTTGTGTCGAATTTTATTATATTATTAATCTAAACATTTATTAAATGTATTGAAGGAGTAATGAAATATAATTACAGAATTTTTTTTGTGATTAAGCTATAGCGTTTATGCATTTATACTAAATGTATTTAGACTACTGTTTTTCATACAAATACCTAGGAACCATATTACATTTTTACCATGGTACTGAGGTGCTATATTTGTGGTTTTAACTGTTATTATCATGATATATGGATGATGCTATGGCAGAACAATGGTTAACTAAAAAAACACAAAAAAAAACAAAAAAAACTCAAAGTCAGAATAATTACATTTCACCATATAAAAATGAGGCTGCTACAATTTTTACAGATATTACTGATTTTGATGATGAACATAAAATCTACATCTGCATCCTAACTCAAGCTAATATCAAATGTGTATTTCTAAGAAACAAAAAAAGTTATTGTTAATATTATCAGGCAACACAAACCTGTTTCTTGATTTGAAACAATATTACTCATTAACCCTTTAACTGTCACTGTTCGCTCTGTGGGATGCCTAAGTTTACTTCACCATATTAAAAATAAATTCTAATCTAATTATGACAAACTAGGAAGGTCTAAGACTCCTAAATAGATATTTTACCACTCTTTTGTGTTACAGATTATGTAGGAAAAGTAATAAATTAATTTATGACAAGAGTGCACCTCAAAAATGTCCATCATAACAGGGATTCTGACCTTTGCCACAAAAATACTTTCTTCGTTGTCTTTTTACCTATCACGCAATAGAAATCTTAAGATATTATATATCAACTGAAAACTTAAAATCTTGAAATTCATCCTTTGAAAACCATTTTAAAATCAGACATTGCATTACCATGGAAATTGTCCATCAGAATCATATTACAAAATGTTTTCATTCATGAATTATAAAAACGTAACTTTGGATGTTCAAGATAGGGAGTGACCGACCGTTAAAGGGTTAAAGCTGTAGAACTAAGAAATTATTATTTTATTAAGATATTTATTTTGTTAGGGAAAAATTACTGGAAAAAGTGTGGAAAAAAAAAAAAAAAAACATTAAGTGTTTGTCATGTTCTGACCATAAAGAATAGTTTAAAGCCACAATTAACTGTCTAGTTTTTACAACTTTCACACTGCGGCAAAAATCTGCCTTAAACTTGATAATTATCGGTATTGACTGATATGAAAAAAAAAAAAGACTAAATAATTTTCTGGCCATATCACCCAGCCCTATTTAAGTTAATTTGAAATTTACAGGCAGGTATGCTGGATATGGTTGGAACAAAAAACTGCTTTGAAAAGTCCTATTAGTTCAGCAGGAAGATCTTATAACAGATAAATTGTTAAGATTTACCTAGGCTGACTCAGATTATGGACAAAACTGCATACTTTTAAGGGGGGAAAAAATCCCCATCTGACTAAACAGTCATAGTTTTCTTTTAAGTAAAATTCATATATGTAATTATATGAGTGACTTAAAAATGTACTGATAATCATAATGTATTGCAGTATTGTACAGAGTGATTTGTTCATTTTATGGTTTTCATGATTTTAGGGTTCATTTTCATCCCTTGAAAAGATTACAATGACATAATAGTTGCGTTATTTTGCTAAGCTGTATTTTATTTAATTAAGATACATTTAGGATAAACCAATCATTTTACCATTCATTTAGATAATCATTGTGACTTCTTAAAGGGGTCCTTTTATGCTTTTTCACTTTTTGAATTTTAGTCAGTGTGTGTATATTTGGGTATAAAAGGTCTACAAAGTAACAAATCTCAAAGTCCACTCCAAAGGGAGATATTTTGTTTGTAAAAAATCTCTTTTCAAGAACTACAACGAACGGCTCCTTTGGACTACAGTGTTTGTTTTCTGCATGCAATGATGTCACAACGCAGTCCATTAAAATATTAAAATAAATCCTGCCTACGGAAATTCAAATTGTTGGGTGGTGTGTTGGGACGAGGTGAGGGAGCTGGTAAGATGGTAAGTTTAATATAGTAACATACATATAAAATTGATCAGATGTAAAAACATGGCCACTGTTAACTGGATGCACAGTGTAAAAGAATTACAATATATTTCGTTAAGTTACAGCATACAGTGAGGTATGCTGTTTTATCTGTTATTGCAATCATAAAACTTCAAAAATATTGGAGGGCCCCAGTGCGGTTGCCTCGCCTGTACTGCCGGCAGTTACGCCACTGCTGGAATTACATGGATCTGAATTTAGGATGTTTAATAGCCAACAATTCATGTTTATAAATACATAGTGTGACTCCAGAGACTAGTTGGTGATCTGATGTGCAATACACAGAGGACATGTGAACTTTGAATTTGTATTAAAAGAGATGAGAGACACATGAAAGAGTGGCTTCTGTTTCAATTAACATCAGAGACAATGTCTGAATCCTTTCAACTGTATCAGATATCCTTCCTCACTGTTCCTGTTTAATGGCTTCCTCTGTCTAAATATTTCTGTGTTGTCAGGGGGAATGCTACACGTTTAAGAACTCAGACAGAAGAGAGCTGGCGACTGAGGTACATGTCTGAGCAGATCTGCCTCTTCAAAGACAAAAGCAACAACCAACTAATGAGCATTCAGGGATTCTCCAATATTTGAGGTGCACTACTGAAGATCTATTGTTATTAGTGCTCAGGCCATGGAAATTTCTGGAAAAGAGGTAACAGTAACTGTAATAACTAAAATGAACAACACAGGCTCATCACAAAACATGACATTTCGACAAAATGATATTACATTGCTTCTTATGTGATATTTTCAAAGTAAAATGCCCATAGTGTGTCATTAATAGTTTGTACTGTTTTATTCAAAACTTACTAAATGTAAATCTGGCAATGTTTTATTCTGCTGACTGTTGCATTTATCACAGCACGTCCAGTCAGTGACACAAAAAGGAAAATAACATACACTAAACCATACATTAAACCTAACCAATACTTTTAACAAAAAAGCATATGCTAAAGAAACCACACTAAGCTTTTCTTTGATCTCTTTTATCCTTACTTGTGTTTGATAGGCAGTCCGCCTGAGCAGTCCATTGCTACACTAGGTGAGCTACTGAGCAAGTTTACTTTGTCAGTAAAGCTGTATGGAGCTGGTTGTGCGATGCAAAAGTCAAAAAGTGTTCCTTCACAAATCATGCACTATGGTAAAAGTGTTTCAGGGTCATTACACAATATTGTGTTAGGAACAGCATGAAAATATGAAATCAAAAATATAATTAATATATAATCATAATTTGTTTGAAAAGGAATAAAGTTCATTCTGTTTCACTGCCACCATAAAAGTCAATAGATGTTTTACTGCCACAAGTGTTCATTTCAACTGGAAACTTTAGTGAATTGTACTGTATGTACAGATCAGTTTTTGGAGTCTGCAAAAATGAGGCAGAGGCACTTTTTCCGATGAGCTAATGCTGAATATTAAGGTCTGAAATTCATTTTCCATCAGAAAACCTTTGTTTGTTCCATTTTTTAATGAAGGATATGTAACACTAAAACAAAATCTATTCATACAGAAATCCACACAATTCCAAAAGATTTTCTCATATTCATTTCCTGTCATGTAGAGCACAGTTTCTTTGGGATCCTGATGGCATTAAACATCTTAGTAAAGCACATCAGCAATTTAAACAGTTCAAAGCAATTACACAGAACTAGTCAATAATTACTACCCATTTCACACATTCCAACACTAATGGGATCTTTTTAAACTAACCAGAGGTTATGCACCCTTGTTTTGAAAGTTTCTTTTCTTTCTTTCATTTTTTTTTTTTTTTCCTCATGAATTGGAGTTTCATTACCTAAACTGGATTTTGGCAACTTGGTCATTTAGAATGGCAAAGCTTTGTGAGTGTTTATTGTTCTTCTCTTCAGCTCATTAACAATGTCTGCGGTTCTAGATTAAACAAATTAAGGCATGTGCTGCAGACCTGTTTAAACATGTTATATCCGAACACAAACATATCCCCCCACATATCACAGAACCTGACTCTGATTTACTTCTTCACAATCTCAGCAACTACTTGGTTATCTTCTTGGTAGGGATTTTCTATTAATCTGCAGCATACAATATCAACACTCACTTTTCCAACAAAGTTAAATCAGTGCAGCACTGAGGGTTTCTGAAATGTTGGCACTGCCACATGTCTTACCTGACTTGCTCTTGATTCTCTTGGATGGCTGTTTTTTCTTAATGTACTTGGCGACGTCCTGCTGCAGTGGTGGTTCCTCTTCCTGCTCAACTATCGGCTCAGGGATGGACTCACAACTAACTGCAGAACAACATAAAAACACTCATTATTAATACTAAGTTAGTGGTTAGTATAACTCTGTGATTAACCCAAGTAAAGCCTACTGTATACTATGTGAGGCATGAATTTTAAATGATCAACAAACTTTGCTGACAAACTTGTGCACAATCTTCTACATGCCTTCTGCCCTCTGATTGATAGTTCAGACTTAGTTCAACCTTTAGGTTGTGGTGCATGTGTGTTTTTCGCTCTAATATCTTTAAAAATGTTGTAGAAAAGGCATGTTAAAATGTGAGAATCAAATATGATTCATCAAGCTTTAGGGGAATGTTTATTTACATATTTCAATAATCATGGCATGGCATGGCATGGCATTGCATTGCATTAAATATTTTGCTGCCAAAACTAAAATATATAGAACTCTGAACGTAAAACTAATCATTTAAATAATTTCACTAAGACATATTATTAGGAGATATCAAATAACAACTGATACTTACATGCATTTTATGTAAGCAGTCTACTATACCGTTATAAAAAACTATCAGAGCTATCAGAGAAAATCTTTCCTTTGGCTATATAAATGACAACACTAGCACCAAATTGTGTATTTTGGTTAGTTTGGACTTCTGAATAAAATTTTCAAAGTTTTTTTCAATTTTATGAGCTTCATACTCACTACATTACACTATATGAACCTTAAAAGCCTTATGTATCAAATATCATACAAAACATATATATATATATATATATATATATATATTAGAGATGCACGATATTGGATTTTTGCCGATATCCGATATGCCGATATTTTTTCATCTCATTTTGGCCGATACCGATACCGATATATATCCTTTTGTTTGGAAAGTTAGTTTTTAACAATAACTTATTTGTTAGGATTAAATAAATAGTAATGAGCAGTTTACATTTAATCCCTTTTTTTTCCATCAGTAGGCTAGCA
Organism: Labeo catla; assembly: GCA_012976165.1. Lineage (NCBI taxonomy): Eukaryota > Metazoa > Chordata > Actinopteri > Cypriniformes > Cyprinidae > Labeo > Labeo catla. Next base: position 79,098 of record VONZ01001818.1, on the reverse strand, counting down.
TTATTTATAATCTGAATTTTGAGAATTAAGTTCACTTTTGCTAAGTTATAAGCCGAATTTCGGATGCTTTCACTTTCGAATTTGCAATCTGAAAACAACATTTCTAAACGAAAACAAAAAGAAAAGTAGAACTAAACTGGGTGACTGTGAGGGTGCTTCATGGGACATGAACGGGACATAATTCATTGCTACAACTTCGTAATTCGTTCCTACGATTTATTAATTTATTAATTTATTAATTTGTAAAATTAGGGAACGAATTAATATGTAGTATTAACGAATTATTAATTTATTCCCACGAAATATTTTATTTCCCACCCGCAATTTATCACAGCAAGAGATACGAAAACATGGATTAAAAGTGAATGACAAGAAAATAAACCTGCGAAATTAAAGGGTGAGACGGTGAGGATTTGGGAAAAGAAAAATATGTAAGTTATGTGGCAATTCGTGACCAACTGGCAAAACAGTACACTTTTTTTTTTTTTTTGCACGAGAAAGATCTTTTATCCTACCAAATCTCACAACGAAAACTACTCTTCGCATGATCAGTGAAATCCTGAATATGCCACAGCTTTGTAACTCTGTAACTCCCGCTGTATGGAGCAGACGCTTCAGCACTTCAGATCATGCACTCGCTCAAATGTGACCACGTCAAATTTTAACTTGCACAAAAAAAAATAATAATAATAATAATAAAATGAAATAAATAAATAAAATTATCTAAAATGTGACAGTTTTGATCAGTCTAGAGCCCTGCAATACAAAGGCATTCAACATGGAAAGCAATAGAAATGTAGTGACTAAGTCATGTTTAATTATAATTTCTAATTATTTTATACCGTGCACTGCGCTTTGATGGGGCTGCGGGACACGAACAGGACATAATTATTTCCTACAACTTGTTAATTCGTTCCTACGATTTATTAATTTATTAATTTGTAAAATGAGGGAATTAATTAAAAAGTCGTATTAACGAATTCTTAATTTATTGCCACGAAATATTTTATTTCCCACCCGCAGTTTACCACCATAAAAGATACGACAACATGGATTAAAAGTAAATGACAAGAAATGAAACCTGCGAAATTAAAGGGTGAGACGGTGATGATTTGTGAAAAGAAACTATAAATATTATTAAGTTTGTGGCAATTCGTGACCAACCGGGAAAACAGGACACATAGCCGCTTATGGCTTTAAATGTATGGGCTCGAACGGCGTGAATCCAAAAGCATGGTTGCTACTAATATTTGCCTGCTAACCAATTATTTATCTTATAAAGAATGCTTTGTACCTCACTTGTGTCATAATATTCACGCAAAAATGTTTCAACATTGTGCTTTGCCGTTGCGCCGCCGGAGAAAGAGAATTCACTGACCACGCGCCGTAATTACTTTTGGGATCATTTTATTTTAAATGAAGATCATGTCATTTGCAAACATAGCCATTGTGTTTCAAAATACAACAAAGACCATTTAAAATGTGCATTTAGCGATCTAGTGACTGGATATGAAACAGGCAACAGTAAATGATCCCAAATGGAACAACGGCGTGCTTTCTCCTATAGCCACTGCTGCCACTGCACGTGCTATTGCTACGCATCATTCTGTATGTGCAGCGATCCAAAACAGTGAATCTACTCCTCATTCAGTCAAAACTTTGCTTCAAGAATGAGCCACACTGCTGACATGATCTAATCCCTAGCACACCCTCAGCACATGTGAGTTAACATATTCATCTTATCGGCAAGACATATCGGCATAATTTTTCATATCGGGCCGATGCCGATATTTACATTTAAAGTCATTATTAAAGTCAGATAATATCGTGCATCCCTAATATATATATATATAAATATATATATAAAAACATTAAAAAAAAAAAAAGAAAAAGAAAAAAAAAAACATTGTGGACAGGCATTACATGGTTACGTTTTACACCCTGAGCAGTTATGTAAATTATTCTTTAGACATCGTTCTTAATTGAAAAGCAGTGTTGACACACTGTCGACACATTTCAAATTTCTCCAAAGTGCTGGCAGATCAGAGTGCACCTGCTGGATTCAATCAAACGGATTTGACGCTTATTGCTGAGGATCAGCGAGAATTAGGAGTTTTGAAGGAGACTGATGAATCAGCCTCTTATTTCTCTCCGTCCAGCCTTTTACCCACAATCCTTTTGGAGTTTTCTCTTTTTTACACCACATACCCCAAATACACAAATCTGGTGAGACTGCTTACATTCCTGAGACAAGCTTATCATAATCCTTCTCTAATATTTACACAGACCTCAACAGGCTGTTCATTTAGGAGTAATATTTCAGATCAGAGACGGAGGTCTCGTAACACAGGTATTTGTGTGGATGTACTGCAGCTTTACAGCGGGAGGGTTTGTCTGTGATCGACACTTATCCACACCAACATCTGAACAAGAAGAATGCCTTCAAATGTTAGAAAAACTAAATCTGATATCTGCTAACAACCAACTCAATAGTGCTCCGTTTATGATTTCAATTCATAAGAGAAGAAAGACATGAAAAAGTAGACAAGTTTTAGCTAAAAGATTTACTTTAGCCTAGGCCTGCCTCATTCTCTCCTCTCATGTGTGTCACTGGGTTTTATATTTAAAAATGAAGTCCTGTATAGGGAAAAGGACAATTAGAAGTTAATTAGTCGAATGGCAAAGAAACACATCGAATAGTTTTTGTGATGAAATTTCCTCCAGAAATAATCAGGAAATTGTAGTGAGTGTTGAAAGCAGGTAAAATCATGTTAATGTGCTACATTCCAAACCACTCAGGAGTTCTGCTCCATGAGTTTGAGGCTCCTATCAACACCTATGTTGTTGTTTCTTCTAGATGTTTCCACTTCAGATTAACGGCATTTACACCTGCTCTAGCAACACAGAAATCTGCTAAAATCACCAACTAAATTGCGGTAAATATAAATCAATGAGTTTTTGTCATCCTACTGCAACTGTTTTTATTTACAGAAAGTTTTGCAAGGGACGTGCTTTTAATATTTCAATCAGCTATCAATCAAAGAAAATGCCCATATACTATTGCATATAATTTACAAGCATTACATTAGGTTTATTATAACTCTTATTTAAAAAAGCCTCCATTTAGCTTACTGTGTTACATATGATTTGTTACTCCATTGCACTGGCTAGTCCATAAGCTCCGCCCCCAGCCCTTGATTGACACCTTGTTTAAAAATTTGTCAATTCTCATTTGAACATTTAAATAGTTTTAATTAAAAAAGGGGTAATAATGAAGTGATAACAGGGCTCAACAATAAGGACTGCCCGATGGCCCAGAGCCAGCATGAACAATGCTTGGTCCACTTGACAGAACTGTTACTTGCCTGATCGGGCCAGTGCACATCGTATGAGTGTGTGATATATTATCTACGATAATATTGTAGGCTAACTGTTGTTTTAACGATCTGACATTTGAGTATGTCTCTCACTTTAGGAAAATCAAACAAAAACACACGCAGTCATGTGATGACATAGTAGGTTAAACTTCTAGAATACCCCCACAATTCAAAATCGGGACAAAAATGCCTCTGTATGTCTTTTATCTTTCTATATAATTACATAATTAAAAAAAAAAAAAATCACACGAAGTGTACCATTTTTATCCAAATGTCAGCAAGATCACAAAGTGATACTGATTTTATACAACACTTCAATAAACAAGAAGTTAATAATATTAAGAGATTTACGTTTTAGGCGCCATAATGTCCATTTTTATTCTATTTTGCCAACGAAAATAGCTCCAAACAAAGATAAAGACAATGGGCCTCATTTATGAAACAAACATACAACAGAAAATTGGACGTACAGTCATTTCTATGCAAAACTTGGAATTTATCAGTATGGACGTGAGTGGTGGCTACGATCAAATCTCACGTCAGGTCATTCAGATTGAGTTAGCCTGAATTTGAGTGCAGCATAGAGAATTTCGGAGAATTTTATAATGACAGCATTTTGTTCATTTAGATTATTTTCCAGGCTGACAAACAAAGCTTTTTTTATTCTTTTAGGGCGTTAGATTTATATGCGCAAATAGCAGCATAAACAACAGACCATGAGGATTCAGACATCATAGCATCACCCACCTGCCGCACTTCGGTGAACGGAGAAAACAGAAATTATAAAAGGTAATAGGGCTAGCATAAATATATTTTTCTTAAATAATTAACAGACTAACAATAGAAAAAATCTGCAACAAGTATAGGCCACTTTTGTTTTTGTAACACTCCTAATGCATTTTATTTGTTTTCTTTATATCTTTACCTTATTAAATGTAACTGATCGTGCAGACGCCTCACGCACACACACACACATCATTTCAGCGTTGCTAACTTGACATTTCAGCCATTAATCAAACTAAAAATGCAGTCAGCCAAACATAAAAGTTACACTCCTCAATTTAAAAGGTCTGCTGTAAAATCAGCGTGCAGCGCCAAAATAAACATGTTTGCGCATGTGAATTAGGATGATTTACGTGGATATTGGAACACAAGTAGATTACAAAGACTTGTTTACATCATGGATAATAGTTTAGCAACCAAATGTTTTTATGGCAAAAAATGGAAACATTTAGATGTCGATGAGAGAGCCCAATGCCGTTTAGTTTCGCTTTACTCATTTATTCATTTTAGCTTGACGTTTGTATTCTGTATTGACCAGGGCTGGACTGGGACCAAAAAACGGCCCTGGCATTTTTGGCCATAGCGGCCCACCATGATTATTTAAACAATATGCTGAGGCATATATATGACACATCAAAGGATATATGCGCTCACTGTTTTGTTTCAAACATTAAACCACAGTAACCTGCATGGAAGCGAATAACCTTGGTAAAAAATTATTCTTAATTATTATTGTTATTATACAGACGTAAGACCACTCATTAATTTGATGTGGATGGCAATGTAGCCTAATTGGCAGACGGTTCATTTGCGAGTAGCAGCTAGGTAGGCTAGTGGTGCAGGTTGTCGACAAACACTCAAATGCACGAGTGACACACACACACACCACAAAAAAAGCCCTCTGTCGTCCCTACATAAATGTCCCTCCCTTCACTCTGCCAACATTTCGGCTAACTTACTTCTTACCGGACTAAATAGCAGATTTTGTCAAGTGGAGCTGAGGGCTGGCCAGGAGGGAGGCAGGGCGTGGCCTGAGATTTCATTGGGCTAGCTCAATGTCCTTTAAGACAGTCAACCAATGAGCCGCGATTCGTGTCTCAGATACTCTACCGTTGCGGTAATAAATAAATTGGCCTAATAAACTTTTTAAAAAACATTAAATTATGACTGACAGCCCCAGCCCAAAAATGGCCTGGCATTGACTAGCCTAATTTGTGTTTTACTTTATAGTTTAATATAAAATTTTATACCAACTAATTTTTCATTCTTGTTATTTAATACCATTTAAATGTGTTTGTTTTGAATTAAGGAGAGCTAAACAGGCTATAATGTTTATAAATGTTTCATTATACTTATTGGTATTTAATGTACATACTGTATAAATTAATGTCATTGTTTGCAAATATAGCCTAAGGTTAAAGGGTCTTTTTAGAGTAAGATCAATTTCTCTGTCATGAGTTTACTTCCTCATTTTGGCGGGGTTTTGTTTTTCCGTGTTGTAAACTCTAGGGGCAAGGCTTCTAAACCGGGGTGTTTTTTGGGGTGTGATATTTAAATGACGACTGTTTTCAGCCGCCACATTTATCAACATACGATCATTCGTACAACGGGATTGGCGGCATACGAATGTTTCATGAAACCACACCTGAACTCTGTTGTGAGTTGATTTGTGTGCTCGGATCTGCGCTCGTTTCTACATTAGATTGATAAATGAGGCCCACTGTTTTGCATCTCTGAGCTAAACGCAACGCTGTTTCCTACTGAAGCTGAAGTGCGGGGTGATGTCATCAAAATCACTGCTCCAATCTGGCAGAAGTTAGAAACTGTACAGGTAACATATGAATGCTTATATATTCTGAATATGAATTTTGTCATTGTTTTGGAGCACACTAGCTTTCAGATAACCTTAAGGCTAACATATTCATAATAAAAGCCAAAAAAATATCATTTTGATTTCATGGGGACTTTAACAAGTGATCCAAACACTTCTCACAGACTCCTCTAAGAACGAACCGTGACCTCCAGTGGTTCATTCAACAGAAGATCTGGAAGACAGAGAAATGGAACAAAAACACAAGGTTCCTATGATATGAGAATTACGAATGCTGAAGCATTATCTCAGAGGCAGGTGCTCAGGGGGTGTGGCAATCCTCCCGTGTGATGTCAGCACTTCAACGCAAGGTCAGGTAAGGGAGAACAAGACTCAGAGAGGGAAAGACAGACAGGAAGACACAAATCAGCCAGATAAAACAGCCAGGCCACAAGTGTGTGTATGAGAGAGTGTCAAGAGTTTGACTTTATACTTGAAGGAATGGAGCCACACGTCCTGCAGACATATTTCATCAGACAAAAGCAATTTCAGCAGGATTCTCCGAGATTAGTCACTCATTCTCCTCCACACGACTGGCAACTGACCAAACGCTGTGTGCTCAGACATCCTGCTATCTGAGAGGAGGATAATATCTACACACCCAGTGTCCAAACACCAGAGAGAGAGAGCGCGAGAGAGAGAGACAGTCCGAGACTTCAGGGAGGACAGGCGTCTGATAACAGAACCCATCGGGTTAATCATTCACACATTCCATAGGGATCTCTGCCGTTTTATATGTCCTCTGAAGTAAAGCTCTATTCTTTGAATCCTTGTTGTCCCTGCACATCACTACAATAGCATTAGTGTAACATGAGAGTCTCCATACTTAGTTTACTACCAAAATGAAAGACAAAACAAGACTTTTACATTTTTACACTCTGGCGAAAAGCTGTTTTTCACTGCACTGGTCAAGTTTGAGATTTTTTTTTCCTTCTATAGCATGTCTTCTTTCAGGCTAGTGGCTAGTGGACTACACATTAAATGATCATTTTAATACACTTTATCTATTTGTGTCTGTAGATGTCAATAACAACACATATTTTTAAAGGCAGCTTCCTCAAAATTATTTTTTTTCTCATGACTCAGAATTCGCCACTTTTGTTGCACTTACGTACACCCGAATGTCCAGTTTTATTCCTGTCTATATTCTGAAAGTTTGTTCATATATCATTAGCCTGAATTCTATAACATTTTGGTAAACTATGGTGAAACTGACTGTTGACAATATTTTTTACTTTATGGAGTGATAAAATGAGATTATCCGAAGATGAATGAAGGTCTTACGGATTTGGAACGACATGAGGGTGAGCAATTAATGACAGAATTTTCATTTTTGGGTGAACTATCCCTTTAATTTTATTAAGACAACAGAATGAAACCACAATTTTAAACCTGGCTTTATCCAATCTTCAGATTTCTGTTTTGGACATTTTTAATTAAATAATATGAATGCAGGGTCTTTTAGCTACACAAACTTACATAAGAACATTAACACAATCTGGCAGTTTTGAATGCTAGTGTGCACATAAAAAATGTGAGCACCCGCATTCAAAAAGCATTTTGAAAATGCAACTTAAAAACGCATCAAAATTGGTAAACGCATTAATCACCATAAAAAAATAAAATCAATACATTAAACACTTTAAATGAATTTAGCATGCTAAAAGCTCATTCCAAAATGCTGTTGATAACATAAATGTAATTTTTATCCTACAAGATAAATGAAAACTTGTTAGCATGTTCATATCTGGAGTTGTAACCTTATTACAATCCCAAAAAGCACCTTATTTATCAAAGCTATGTTATCCAAAAATTGTTGGAGTCAGAGGACAAGCTGTACTGCAGCAAAATAGGAAGCATTATTAATACCTTTGGTTAAAATTTCTCAATGGTAGTGTAAAGCAACACCTATTTACCTTGTCAAATAAAGCTCTGTTCACAGCGAGCCATTTCGGTGCATGTACCTTTAAATGCTAATGAGCTCTGCTCACCCCGCCCCTCCCTTTCCTTGGGGTGACAAGCCGTTCTCTGAGAGACTGTAATCTTTAGCCGCTTTTAGCCTCGGAATTTGCTAACTAGCACATTATTAGGAAAGGCAATTTGCAAAGATTCATTAAAAAAAAACAAAAAACCTTACACTCACTTCTTCTGTAGGTGAAGCTGGATCACGACTGATTTGCGTGAACATAGACGCATTAAGGGAAATCGGGGGGCACATTCCCCTCAAAAACACAAGTAATCCTCTGCGTCTTTAGCGCCTTAGATGTCGGGAGTAAATAATGATTGCAATGATCATTATTACATCCAACAACAAAACACCTCAATCACTCAAGAGCCATTCTTGTCTAACCTGCCGTGGCGTCGAAACAATGGTGGACTGTTTACAGCTCACTCAGGGCGGGTCTGTGATAAAACGCCAGTGTCAATCAACAATCACAGGAGGGGCCTGCCTGTGTGACGTCACACAGCCAAGAATCTGAGAATGGCTTCATTTGAGAAAGAGGTTATGATTTATATGGATTTAAATAAAAAAAAACACTGGGTAGATTTTTATCATTATAGGGTGGTTGTGTACACACACTGCCAACACACATTTATGTTCAAACAACATTTACAAGTGAATTTTTTGCATCCGATTAAATATATTGCGTTAAGTTTTACAATTAAGACCCTTCAAGCTAAAAATGATTGTCCATGCATGTCTATGCATGAAAGCTTCCAAAATGAAGATATTTCTGACCTGGCATCATGACGGTTGTAGGGACATTGGCTTCTGAGGAGAGAGAGAGACGACCACCCTTGCCCAAGCGGTCGCAGAGCAGCGTGATGTGTTTCTTCAGGCGTGACGTGTCTTTTGGGATGGTTAGCGGGCCGGTGCTCAAGCTGATGGCCTGATCTTTGGGGCTGCGTGACAGACACGTTTTTAAGAGGTGGGAAACGGCTGCATCCACGCTCTCCTCCCAGCCCTAAGAAACATATACAAAATGATCCTTGCAAATATTAGAATTCATCAGTTGAAAGTGAATAAACAAAGTCCTGCTGGAGAGTTTTGTGTTGTGGTTGATGTGAAGTGTGAAGTTTATGATTTTCACACTTTCACACTAATGTCAAGAGTACAAAGCAACAAAAAATGTTTAAAAACTCTCAAACTTTATGAGTAGATCTTAATCATTTTATTCATTCATATTTACCTTATTCTAACGTTTTATTTATTTTTAATACTTTCTCATCCTTTGTTTGCAATCCTTTGTTTGCAATCATCTGATGTTTTTACTCAATGAGCCACAAACACTCCCTACCATCCACTTCATTTTTCTAGCCACATCTAAAACTCGATCTACATACAAACAAGCCATAAACTTTTAAGTGGAATTTCTGTGTGAGTACACGCTTTTTTTGCATGGGTTGTGAAGTAGGTTTTGCCACATGCCTCATGAATGGAAAGTTACTCCCTGTGAACAGAGAATTTTATGTGCGTGTGTGTGTGCGTCTTTAAGTCTGGCCTGCAGCATCTCCAGCCCACCCTTTTGCCGTCAGGCAGGCTAGGGAGGCTCTAAGAGATGGGCCGGGGTGTTGACAGGCAGGTGGAATGTGGGGCGACTGTGTCGCCATACAGACAGCCCTTAATGAGATCTAATAGCAGGTAATCAGCCTTGTTACACTGATGACAATGATGATGAGACTAGCCCTTTATTGACTACAGAAGATAATGGAGAATTAGAGGGACAGAAAGAGGATGACATTGATGAATCAGATAAAGGTCTCCAATAGAGGAAATTAGCCTGAGTAATAAAAGACGCTCAAGACACATGACTGCTGTTGTTTGTTTTGGCATACTGAATCACACTCTCCATGAATTATCTACAGAGTTCAGAGAACTGTATATTGTTAACAGTCCTGAATAACAAACCCTTTCCAGACAAAAGAATATTTCCATGTGTGAGGATCCAACAGACAAAGGAGTGTTGCTTGACGGTACAGAATACAGCAATGTTGCCGATGCCAGGGAATTGCTATGTTGCTCAAAAGTTCTGGGTAGTTGCTAAGGCATTGGTAGGTGGTGGCTGTGTGCAGTGGAGTAGCTCTGTCATAAAAAGTGGTGGGCACAGTGGCGTGACAGTTGGTTAGGCTGATTCAAGCATTTTTTTTTTAGGGCAACTAGGTCTTAAATTGGACGGGATGAGCAAATTTCTGTGCACGACTGCAATAGCGCACTGGTGTGCAGCAATGCTTGTACAGTATTGTGCAATCAGAAACCTGCCAATTAGGTCTGGGCAATATGGCAAAAAATGTAAATCTTGACTTTTTTCTTCACAAGTTTTTTTTAAATTTGATTACGCTAATTTTCCATTGTTTTTTTCTATGTAAACATGAACGCCTTTGACCCACTCTCATGCATGAAACAGCATTCTAAAAACGCAGTGCTAAAGTTAAAGAACTCCCATCTTCTTGTGTGTTTTTCCTATTCCACTGCCCGCGTCACATCTTTGTCAACACAAAAGTGCATTCTGTGTGAATGGCGCCTAGCCACATAAGCGTGTCACATGTGAGCGGTTAATCGTGCGCTGACATGTGGTTGGATTGCTCTTTTCTCTTTAGTGTTATTGTTGGCATATTGTCAAAGTGTTTAAATCTAACGTTTGGTAACATTTCTATTCAAAATGATTCCTTGATTTCTAAAAAATAAAATTTGTGCAAAGCAGTAAATTCTAATTAATTGATAAAATCAGAAAAATTGCTCAGCCCTACTGACAATATATTGTTCAATGACTGAAGTCAAGTGTGCATGGTTGATCATTATTCAGATGAAAATATTTTCTTTGCAGACTTAACACAAGCAATCCTCGCTGTCATTAAATTAAAATGCAGCAAAAGCATTAACTACTTATAATTGTATTTACAGCTTAAATTCAGGTGTTTTAAGCAGATACAGATTTCATGTTATTTGTGTGCTAAACTAAATTCACTGAAGCAGAATATAGGGCTGCACAATTTGGGGGGAAAAATATTTCTTCTGATAAAAAATTGCACTTGCAATTTAAAATATAATATTACACAGAAAATAAATAAATAAAAATAAATAAATAAATAAATATATATATATATATATATATATATATATATATAAACATTGAAAAATCATTCTGAAACATGCAGCACATGCATTTACTTTTGGTATTTTTAGCCTTTATTATGACAGGACAGATCAGAATGGACAGGAAGCGAAGTGGGAGAAAGATAGGGGGCGGGATCGGGAAAGGTCCTTGAGTTGGGCTTCGATCACGGGACGACCGTAGCGCAACGGCACTGTATGTCGGCGCACGGCCCACAAGGCTATCATTTCTGAATAATTCACAGCCTTTGTAATTTGATAATCAAAGGAAATTTGTAATTCTGTTTTTATTTTGAATAATTGTGTGCAATAGGGGCATATTTAATTCAAATGTTTGTAAATTGTTTACTTAATCACTAAAACACTGTGTATGCACTGCAGTAAGTTGACTGCTTGTGCACAAAATAACAGTTTTACAAATTCTCAACATGTTTGTGGCAAGGTATACAGATCATTGTTTGGATGGTGTAAATGTTTTAATGTGTCACATACAGGTGCATCTCAATAAATTAGAATGTCATGGAAAAGTTAATTTTTTTCAGTAATTCAACTGAAATTGTAAAACTTGTGTATGAAATACATTCAATGCACACAGACTGAAGTAGTTTAAGTCTTTGGTTCTTTTAATTGTGATGATATTGGCTCACATCTCAACAAATTAGAATAAGGTGACAGGCCAATCAGCTAATCAACTCAAAACACCTGCAAAGGTTTCCTGAGCCTTCAAAATGGTCTCTCAGTTTGGATCACTAGGCTACACAATCATGGGGAAGACTGCTGATCTGACAGTTGTCCAGAAGACAATCATTGACACCCTTCACAAGGAGGGTAAGCCACAAACATTCATTGCCAAAGAAGCTGGCTGTTCACAGAGTGCTGTATCCAAGCATGTTAACAGAAAGTTGAGTGGAAGGAAAAAGTGTGGAAGAAAAAGATGCACAACCAACCGAGAGAACCGCAGCCTTGAGAGGCTTGTCAAGCAAAATCGATTCAAGAATTTGGGTGAACTTCACAAGGAATGGACTGAGGCTGGGGTCAAGGCATCAAGAGCCACCACACACAGACGTGTCAAGGAATTTGGCTACAGTTGTCATATTCCTCTTGTTAAGCCACTCCTGAACCACAGACAACATCAGAGGCGTCTTACCTGGGCTAAGGAGAAGAAGAAATGGACTGTTGCCCAGTGGTCCAAAGTCCTCTTTTCAGATGAGAGCAAGTTTTGTATTTCATTTGGAAACCAAGGTCCTAGAGTCTGGAGGAAGGGTGGAGAAGCTCATAGCCCAAGTTGCTTGAAGTCCAGTGTTAAGTTTCCACAGTCTGTGATGATTTGGGGTGTAATGTCATCTGCTGGTGTTGGTCCACTGTGTTTTTTGAAAACCAAAGTCACTGCACCCGTTTACCAAGAAATTTTAGAGAACTTCATGCTTCCTTCTGCTGACCAGCTTTTTAAAGATGCTGATTTCATTTTCCAGCAGGATTTGGCACCTGCCCACACTGCCAAAAGCACCAAAAGTTGGTTAAACTACCATGGTGTTGGTGTGCTTGACTAGCCAGCAAACTCACCAGACCTGAACCCCATAAAGAATCTATGGGGTATTGTCAAGAGGAAAACGAGAAACAAGAGACCAAAAATGCAGATGAGCTGAAGGCACTGTCAAAGAAACCTGGGCTTCCATACCACCTCAGCAGTGCCACAGATTGATCATGCCACGCCAAACTGAGGCAGTAATTAAAGCAAAAGGAGCCCCTACCAAGTATTGAGTACATATACAGTAAATGAATATACTTTCCAGAAGGCCAACAATTCACTAAAAATGTTTTTTTATTGGTCCTATGAAGTATTCTAATTTGTTGAGATATAGAATTGGTGGGTTTTTGTTAAATGTGAGGCAAAATCATCACAATTAAAAGAACCAAAGATGTAAACTACTTCAGTCTGTGTGCATTGATTGTATTTAATACACGAGTTTCACAATTTGAGTTGAATTACTGAAATAAATGAACTTTTCCACAACATTCTAATTTATTGAGATGCACCCGTATATAAATAAAATGTGACCCTTGTAGGATTACAAATTTAAGAATCTGTTGAAAATATGCTGATCCTATGTTCTGACATAGCATCACAATAAAACTAAGGTAAAGTACATTGTATTTAACATTTAAGGTAAATATGAGGTTATCAGACAAATGATTCTCTCAAGCAAAGTTTGTAGCAAGATGTCCCTGCCAGTTCCTGTTCTCTTATTGTAAGTCAAATGAGCCAGATTACTGAGATGTTCACAATTTGTTTGTAATGGCTCTCGGTGCCTCTGCCCAGTCTTTGAGTAGTTATGATGATTGGATTAGGACTGGTGTAAATGGGGCACTTGGCTATACTTGAATACTTCATTTGCATGCTTTGTTTGGGATCGTCACCCAGGTGCTTTGTCTACATTTCAGGGGACTGCCCCCTAAATGTATATAAACTACAATGTATCACTGCCTTAGTCAGACTTTTGATGACTGCAGAGCTACGCAGCGCATTCTCAATAAAGAATTCTGCTGAAGATACCCAAGAGTCTCCTGGTCTTCACTTCTGAGTTTCCAACACCCTGGACTACAAAACCAGTCATAAAAATCTTTTTTTTTTATTATTGAAATTTATACATTATCCAAAAGCTGAATAAGTATGCTTTCTATTGATGTATGGTTTGTTAAGATAGGGCAAATATTTGAAAAACTCCAATCTCATGTTCTCCCTCAACTTCAAAATCGTCCTATATCGCTGTTTTACCTTTTTTGTTAAGGGTGTTTGATCTTCTTTGCATGTTCACTTTGCATAGACTGGGTCGGTACTTCTGCAGCGATGTAGGATGATTTTGAAATGATTTTTGAAGTTGAGGGAGAAAATACAATTGGAGTTTTTCAACATACCAAGCAAGACAAGACAAGCATTTGAGATTAAAAAGTATTTAAATCGTATTTTTTTAAATGAAAATAACTGATCGTTTCGCTAGACCCTTCTTCCTCAGCTGGGATCATTTACAACCGCATTTGGGATCGTTTGAAGCTGCATTTAAACTCCATTTTGGAATCGCCTTTAAAGCCAATTAAACCCGTCGGACAGCTGTGGGCCAGGACGCCGGGCCGTTTATTCTCCAGGAAGTGCCGTGGCCAAGATGGACGAAGCCACTAGATGAAGCCGCCGCTGACCTCAATAGGGAGAGTGTGCGGCTGCCGGACTACGCCTCTTACCTGGACCCTTCCCTTCCGAATACTGCCCCTCCTTTGGTATAAACCAAAAATCGTCAATTCTGACCCACATTTTTGGATATTGTTACAAACATACCCCTGCTAATTAAAGACTGGTTTTGTGGTCCTGGGTCACAAATTATGAAGAATCACAGGTTAGAGATCCTAATCTGTTTTACATGCTATTACAAGCTATTAATCCAGTGGCTTTCAAAAAGCGGTGGGAACTGAATCGACAAAGTCAGTCAAACACACCGCACCGGAAAGTTTTGATGATATTCTGGTCTCTAAATATGGCTCATTGTCTCTTAAATATGAGCCCTTTCCTCAGTGGAGGTCTATCAGATTTTTCCATCCAACAAGTTCAAACACAAAACAATAATAGCACATCTTTTCTATCATGTGTGTCTGCGGCACAAATGAATTTACAAATGTTCTGATATCAGGAACAACACAACGCTACTGGAGTCTGTTTTCACTATATCAGAAGACACATCCTACATTACTGGAGCCTTTGAAATTGAGATAAAGCATTACAGGAATTCTACTGGCTGAGAGGCACAATTTTGGTTTAAAGAAACAAGCTGTAAGGAGGGGTGAGTCAACCAAGAGAAGCTTGACTCCACTCACGTATTTGTGTACAATTGTGTACAGTTTTCTCTCAATTTCTGTTTTTTTTGCGGCGTTTTTATTTTAATATTTATATTTTATTGTATTTCAATGGAACAAAAATATTTTACTGTATTTGAATTACATTTAATTACATTTATTTAAATTTTAATAGCTGAAAAACACTGAAGAGAACAAAGTTGGAGAAAACTGTGTGAAGTAAAGTGTGTAATGGGGTCAGTAATGCTTATTGTGTGTTTATGTGTCACATTTGTATCACAGCTTTTTGTGCTTCAGCACCCATGTCACCCAACACCTGGAGACAGATCCTCCAGGTCAGCCAGACACATTCTCATTCAAGAGGGTGTCAAATGTGAAAAACTAGTGTTTGTATGTGTGTGTACGTATGGGTGTGTGTGTTCTCTCACAAGTTGTGGTGTGTCCTGCAGCAGTGGTAGGAGCGTGGCCTCCAGGATGGCAGTCTGCTCTGAGCTGAGCCCCTGCCACAGAGACAACAGCAGGATGAGGAGGTGAGTGGCACTCCGCAAGCGTGTAAAAGCTTGGATCAAACGCTCCCGGTTGTCTTCTGCTGCATCTGCTAATGCTATAACCTGACACAGAGACAAACCAAATCAGAAAAGAGTTTAAGTGTACAACCAACTGAACTGATGTCCTGTCTTTTAAAGCTTCTTGATTAGTGTCTTAAAGGAGAAGTCCACTTCCAGAACAACAATTTACAGATAACGCACTCACTCCCTTGTCATCCAAGATGTTCATGTCTTTCTTTCTTCTCAGAAATTGCAGGATTGTTGGTGCCCCAAGTTTGAACTTCAAAATGCAGTTTAAATACGGCTTCAAATGATCCCAAATGCGGTAGTAAATGATCCCAGCCGAGGAAGAAGAGTCTTATCTACTGAAACGATTATTTTCATTAAAATAATACAATTTATATACTTTTTAATCTCAAACGCTCGTCTTGTCTTGCTCTCCCTGAACTCTGTGCATTCTGGCTCAAGACAGTTAGGGTATGCTGAAAAACAAAAATCATTTCAAAATCATCCTACATCACTGCAGAAGTACCAACCCAGTCTTTGCAAAGTGAACATGCAAAGTAGATCAAACACCCTTAACAAAAAAGGTAAAACAGTGATATAGGACGATTTTGAAGTTAAGGCAGAACATGAGATGGGAGTTTTTCGACATACCCTAACTGTCATCAACCTGTAAAAAAAGACAAGACAAAGACAAAGACAAAGACAAAGACAAGATGAGCGTTTGACATTAAAAAGTATACAAATTGTATTATTTTTATGAAACTAACCGATCGTTTCGCTAGATAAGAGCATTCTTCCTCGGCTGGGATTGTTTACAACCGCATTTGGTATCGTTTGAAGCCGCATTTAAACTGCATTTTGGAAGTTCAAACTCGGGGCACCATAGCAGTCCATTATATGTAGAAAAATCCTGAAATGTTTTCCTCAAAAAACATAATTTCTTTACAACTGAAGAAAGAAAGATATGAACATCTTGGATTACAAGGGGTGAGTACATTATCTGTAAATTGCTGTTCTGGAAGTGGACTTCTCCTTTAAAGAAAACAAATGCATAATGCTATTTTGATGGCAATTAGAGTATGTACATTGTACTCCATCTCTTAAATGTAATAAAGAATTTGCAAGAGTTTCTTTGAAATTGCCTTTGTTCTCAGTGCTAATTCCAATTAGATTATCATTATTGTACCTATATTTAGCACTATTTAGATGAGAATGCACAATCATCCTAAAAATAATGTCATAATAATAATGACTTTGCTGTCTTAATGGATTTATTTCTTTAGATTTTCCTGTTAAATATGACATGTCTCTTGTCATTAGCAAACTGAAAAATTAAGTAGGTCTTTATGTAGGATAGAGTGAACCATCAGCATTTCACTTAATGCTGGTCTGACTTTTTTATACAGTTATGAAAAGTGGGAAATGAGAGGCTGTTGAAAGACAAAAATTAGTAAAAATAAGCAGAACAAGGCAAAAAAGGAAAAAAGCACAAGAAACACCTCAAAAGACAGCAAAAAAAAGTTCAGCAATAATACTTGCTGACTAACTTTTGATAAAAATCAGCCCATCGTACAGGCCTGACAACGTTATGCTCTTTGAGAGCAGACCTCACCTGTACAGTCAATCATATATCCAAACCATAAGGCACAGAGAACAAAAAAACACACTGAAACAGTGTTTGAGAGAGACATCTGCTATTAAGGATCAGTGTGTATTGATAAAAAGGTTTGAACAGCCAATCCAAATAGACCTTCAGTGAAGGAGCTTTTGTGAGTGAGAGTACAAGAGTTGATTGATGCCAGCTGAGCAAAAACAAAAGCACATTTAACACAGGAGAAAGAAAGAACTACTACTTGAAAAAGAGAAAGTCAAGAATAGGTAAAAACACCCTTGAGAAAAGATGTAAGGCAGTTCTTGAACTTGTTCAGTGAATTTTCAAAGTATTTAAGCATACAATGTGCCTCAGGAAGAGAACAACGTAAACAAAAAAATCTATTTAAATACCTTATTTAAAGCAGAAAATAAAAAAATGGAGAAACAGGAAGTGGGTTTTCATTATGTACAATGTTAAGTATCACTTAAGATGAGTTAGATTAGAATCCACTATCTTGAAGAGCTAAAATTTGCTGTTGGTTAGAAAAGAAGAGACATGAAACAGCTGGCAGACCGTTAGACCCATCAGTGTGGTCACCACTTACCCATGAGCACATTCTACAAAAATTATATACTCTAAAAATACCCCAAACCATTTTGAAATCTAACATTTCAAGCCCAAAACAAACCCCAGCCAATGCCAAAGACAGGCAAGAAAATACTTTATTCCCTGAGGGATGTAGCCAAATACGGAGAGACAGAAATATCCGTGCGGTCAGAATAAACTGATTTTTTTTTTATAGTTCTTCGAGGGATGTCAGTAGTCAGTGGTCCTGTTCACACCTTTAGGAGAAAGAGAGCTGCTGAAATACAGCACTTCACTGCTCAATCTGTCATCATCAGACTTGAATTCCAAAATAATATGAAACCCTTGAAAAAGCATTAACAACATGGTCTGGAGCCATGGAGCCCATCTGCCAGATTGTGGTGAAGAGAAGTAGAAGCCCCTTTGGTGGCTTGGGGAAAAAAAAAATTATATTTATATATATATATATATATATATATAGTATATACATATATACATAAAATATATATAATAAAAAAGTATATACATAAAAAAAAAATAAAAACACACACACACACACACACACACACACAAGGACTTTTCAATGGGTGTAAATCAGCTACCAAATTTAGATTTCTGATTACTGCCAATAAAATTAAAAACTACAATCATGCATAATTCATTTTCAAATAAAGATTTTTTTTTTTGTTGGCTCTAAATCTCAGAGGGCACCTGCCCCCCTGTTTGAATAGATGCTGCAATTTTAGTGAAGAGTGCAAGTTTCCATGGGTGACTCTCACAAAATCTCAAGAATGTCAGTGTCAAATTTAGCATGTAGTCAATATTTACATTATTATATTATAACATATCATAAATATTATTCTATAAATAATGTTGATTAAAATCGTATTGAACCTAAAAATATCTTAAAAGAAAACATCTAAAATTCCACTTTTCAGGACCAAATTAATTTCTTTGCACAGTGACATTATTTCATGACAAATTGGGGAATATATAACTATACTGTCATGAAAATAATGTCACAATGCTATCTTGTTTTCAGTCCTGAACACATGCATCATGCATGCAAATGACACATACCAACAGCTGAAATATGAAATTATATTTCAAACTCTGGTCACAATGAAATAACAGTGAAGTATTATTACAATTTTAAATAACTGTGTTTTCTAATTTTATATCTTTTACAATGTATTTTATTTCTGTGATGGCAAAGCTGAAGTTCACATGAGTCTCACATGATCCTTCAGAAATTATTAATATGCTGATTTGCTTCTCAAGAAACATTTTTCTTAATAACAATGTTGAAAACAGCTGACCAATGAAGCAATTTTTTTAGGATTCTTTGATGTATAGAAAAAAAAGAATTGGAAATAGAAATATTTTATAGCAATGCACTCTTGTATCTTTCTTTACTGTTACTTTATATCAATTTAAAGCATCCTTGCTAAATAAAAGTATTAATTTCTTAAAGAAAAAAAAAAACACATCTTGTTCTTGAACAGTAGTGTACAAATATGAGTTTTGGAGACCCAATCTCAATGGCTAAATAAAGGGCTGGTTTTACAGACAGGGCTTAGGCCATAGTTCAATTAGGATATTAAAGTAATTTTTGTAAACATGCCTTAGAAAATACATTACTGGTGTAAATATTGAGATGAAACAAAGGCACTGACATATTTCAAGATCAATCAGCGCAAGTTTCTTTCAGTTGCAACAGCTCAGATTTACATTTTAGTCTGGGACTAGGCTTAAGCCTCGTCTGTAAAACCAGGTGAAAGGGTTTAAGAGTTTAATCTGCCATATGTATAATTTTCACTATGAAGACACTATGCATTAGAACAAATTTATGCCACTACTGAATGACCAAATTTAAACCATTTACTAATCAAAAAGTAGGTATAAAATAAAATGAAACAATCAAAAATGTCAGTATTATAACTGAACATAAACATGCTATGGCTGGTTACTGAATGTGTGTGTGTGTAAGAATGGCTCCTGTGTGGAGGGAAAGCTGGGAGGTTGATGACAAAGAGATATGCATCTGTACCAGCAAGCGATCCTAGACAGTTACCATTGTTATTTTCAGTCATAGCGCAGAGATTACATTGAGATGGATAAAGAAATGCCGGCAAAGACAATTCTTGTTTATAAACTTATCCATTGAAGAGAGCTGAGTAAGACTAAGGGTAAGATAGTATCTGGCAACCCATAGAGACAACTAAGATGCCTTATCAGCTGGCTCAGACCTGATAAATATGCCACTCCGTGTCTTTTGGCTCTGTCTTCCTGGGAAAATTGTTCATTATCCACCGCTTCCCTCACTTCTCCATAGCTGAAACCATTACAGTGACAGACTTCCTGTAGGATGATCCACATCCATTTAGTCAACAATAAACAAGACAGCTTTTAGGCAGAAAACTAAAAAAAAGCTCCTGCCTAGCTGACAAGAACAGATTTAAAACATTTCTCGTTGTTAGGCTCCTGAAATGCTAGAACTTTCTGTCCACAAAAATGTTTGAAATGTGTGTAGGGTGACCACCTGGCAATAGGGCTGTTGCGGGACATAGATGTGATTTTGCGGACAATGCGGGACACGTGTGAGACATTTTCTACTGTTATGCTATGTAAATACTGATACATCGTTGTCATTTGTGCTGATCTGTGTTTCTGAGCATGCACATGCAAGCGAGAGAAAGTGCGTTATTTTTTACGAGAGTGAAGAAAATCCACCTGCATTTTGATGCGCCCCACATTACAATAATTTGCTCTAGACATTTGTCATTAAAATAACGCCATAGAAACAGTCTCAAACGAACTATTAAAATAAGAAGAAAGTCGCGTTTTTCCATGTGCACTTGACCATTTCCGTCGGTGGTCCTAGATCACTTGATGAGGTCCGCAAATCCTTTGCGCAGAAACTATGGCGGAAAAAGAATAAATAAAAAGCTTTCTTAAAAAGACAAAAGAATGCATGGACGTTTTCTTAGTATGATCATTAAAAACCAACAGTGGGAAATTTTCTCAATATGCAACGTGCGGGACAAGGGTAGAAAATGCTGTGCGGTACAACGCAAAACGGGACAGGTGCTCACCCTAAAGGTGTGCGTAGTAACCAATTCAATCTTCTATCAATCTTGCAAATTGTTTACTGTGAACCGAGCTGCTCAAAATACTTAATGAATGCAATATTCACTTTGAAAAACAATGCATTTCAAAGAGTGAACAACAGACAAACATTGCTTCTTGCACATTTGTTTTGTATGAAACAGATAAACATAAATCTGGCTATGTTTTATTATTATTCTTGCTGTACGTATGACTTTTTTGAAATCAAACACATTTGGAAACAACGTACCACCTACCCTAAACCTAACCAATAGTGTTAACAAAAGCAAAGGTGAGACAAGAATACATTTTTCACATTTAGCTTTGCTTCTAAGAGTCTTTGAACTGTTTTAGCTTGACTCGTGTTTCACAGGACCCAGGTGCTCTAGTGCAGCGCTTTACCAGGTGAGCTGCCAAACAAGTTTACCACATCAGCAGTCAAATGTCAAAATATGTTTGTTTACAAATTATGCACTATGGCAAAAATGCTTTTCATCGGTGTCATAACAGTATTTGCAAGGAACCACAAGAATTTTGTTTTTATTAATTGATAATTTCCCTCTTAATCAGAATATGTGTGAAAAAGAATAAAAGTTTTTTCTGTTTTACTGCCTCTAGTGTTCAATTAAGTCTTTACATTTTATGTATAGGTAAATTTTTGGAGTTTTGCAAAAATGTAGGTAGTAGTACATTTTTCCAGTGAGCCTAGGTTGAGAAAAACAATACAATATTGTCAAACATTTATGCTTTGTGAGTGGAAAACACCATAGTCAGCTGGTTTGTATTAATGTGTTCTGGACTACCTGGGACTAGCCCTTTCCAACATAACTGGCAGGCTTGCAGTATGATATTTTACCCTTTTTGTACTAAAATTTATAGTTGTTTTATTTAGTCATTTTAGGCAGATTCATATACACACAGCCATGCAAAATCTGCAGCAGGGTCTTACTTCTTACCAGTTCATGACATTTCTGCTCTG
Organism: Labeo catla; assembly: GCA_012976165.1. Taxonomy (NCBI): domain Eukaryota; kingdom Metazoa; phylum Chordata; class Actinopteri; order Cypriniformes; family Cyprinidae; genus Labeo; species Labeo catla. Next base: position 57,292 of record VONZ01001818.1, on the reverse strand, counting down.
TTAGAGACAGCTGAAAGTATTGCTATTGTGACGCAGAACTTCACCAATACGCACTACCAACTTCCTTTTTCTGAAAAGAATCTCAGCTCAAGAGATGTTTATCACAAGCTTCCTCAAACCCAAACATCACCATGTATCAAACTGGACATCTGCTCAATGCCACTGGATTTTGGAGCTGTGAAAATACAATCTCTATACCAGGGATGTCCAAAACCTTCTCTTGGAGGGTCCTACAGAGTTTAGCTCCAACTTGCTCCAACACACCTGCATAGAAGTTTGAAGTAAGCATAAGCTAGTTCATGTGTGTTAAATTGGGGTTAGAGCTGTCCAGGAGCAGGACTGGACACCAAAGCTCAAACCAAACGGAGAATCAAGCTTCATAATACGTCTTACAAGTGAAACTCAGTCTAACAAACACAAGGGGAACACTACCTGATCTGTGGTTCTCACGTGTTCAGTCACAATTTAGTTTAGGGAAACCATAACATTAAACCACACAATGACATTCTAGATGATTCTGAATGTTTTGGATACAGCCCTTTTCTCTTTCACGGTTCATACCAAAACAGATAATGAAGATTTGATCTGGTCTCAATGCCATGAAAACCCTGCCTGCACGTACATAGTTACAGCAAGAGGCATGAAAAGCTTAACAATAAAATTTGGAATTAGGTACTTCAACTCATTCAACTTCTATCAAGGAACTGAAAAAAGAAGGCCAGCATTTGGGCAGGATTTCAGGGATAGATGGTATGGTTGTTTGTGTATTCACGGCTAGGTTACTCATGGTTCCATATATAGAAGCCATGAGTCTACAAACAGCCCTTTCATTACTGTGAGCTTTCTCTAGTCATTTCAACAGACACAATCCAACAGTCTGTAATCAACAGTTAAACCTCACCTCCCAGGCAGAAACCAGCCCACCTCCATACACTGACCCCCCTGAAGTAACGACAACCTGTCATTTATACTCACGAATATAAAACCAGGAGAAAGACAGGAACTATATGCAGGCTGTGGACAAAATAATGAAAACATGGGAGCTGAATCATGAAAGAGTTCATGAAAAAGTTACTGTTATTGGAAAACTTAATAACAACTGCAAATGTAGCTGCAAGGATTTGCTGCATACAATTTATTGTTAATTATCCTCTTTTATCGGCAATAAAATAATTATGACTGTTAAGACATTAATATGTTTGAGGTTTCAATGCAATATGAGGCAATGAGTTCTAAAGTTATTAAATAGCTAGAGACTATAATTATACTGAATAATGGTATATCAGTCATATAAACCTCAAGACTAGGTAATGCGTTGTGAATCTAGAAAAAGTAACACGTCCCTGCATCTGCACAGATTTACACTTACCAGATAAAGGAAAATTATTTCTTAAAAAAATATTTCTTCTACTAGGAATGAAATGATCACCGGTTTGACGATAAATCATGATAAAATTCCCCATGGTTAGTATTACCGTTTCATATCTTAATTACTAATCAGTCCGATTACCACAATTCGAACAACTCAGAATAAATAAATACTATCCAGCATAACACTGAAAGTTTTAAGTAACAGTCTCACGTGCGCACAGCACGCAGAGTAGTTTTGTTTTTGGTGAAAACATGACGGAAAACCGTGAGGATTTAAATGAGTGCTAAGGGAATTATAATTATACAAGGGAATTAATTGAATGTATCTCTGAAGGTTCTGGTTGTCTTCAGAAAACTGTGTTTTCATCTTTTTAGTAATTTTTTTATTCACAATGCTTCTTTATCCATGGGGGTTAGTGAACTAGCTCTAATTCTGTTGTTCCATAAGTGCCACCTACTGACAGAGAGTGGATTTACAGAGAGTTAGATTTAGCCTGTGCACAGTTTTTGTCTGGCCAAGAAACGGACCAAATTTGCATACCCTGAATCTTACCTCTCAGACAAGTCCTTCAAGCTATCTTGGAGAAGTAAGGTATCCAAGTCGCAACATCTAGCTACTGGGGTACCTCAGGGCTTAGTTCTTGGACCACTTCTCTTCTCTGTCTACATGGCATCATTAGGTTCTGTCATTCAGAAACATGACTTTTCATATCACTGCTATGCTGATGACAATCAACTCTACGTCTCATTCCATCCTGATGATCTGACGATAGCTGCTCGCATCTCAGCTTGTCTAACAGACATTTCTTGCTGGATGAAGGACCATCACCTTCAACTCAGTCTTGCCAAGACAGAACTGCTTGTGGTTCCATCAAACCCATCATTTCATCACAATTTCACCATCTAGTTAGGCACATCAACCATAACTCCTTCAGAAACAGCCAGGAGTTATGGTTGATGATCAGCTGACTTTCTCAGACCACACTGCTAAAACTGCCCGGTCCTACAGATTAGCTTTATTCAACATCAGGAAGATCAGGCCCTTTCTTTCGGAACTTGCTTCACAACTCCTTGTTCAAGCAGTTGTTCTGTCCAGGCTGGACTATTGCAATGCTCGTTTGGCAGGTCTTTCAGCCAGTTCTATCAAACCTTTACAATGAATCCAGAATGCAGCTGCAAGATTAATTTTTAATGAGCCGAAAAGAACGCACGTCACACCTCTCTTCATCAATTTGCACTGGCTACCAATAACTGCTTGCATAAAGTTCAAGGCATTAATGTTTGCCTACAAAACCACCACTGGCTCTGAACCCCTTTACCTAAATTCATTGTTTCAGACTTATGTGCCCTCTAGAAGCTTGCGTTCTGCAAGTGAACGGCGCATTATTATGCCATCCCAAAGAGGTACACAATCACTTTTATGGACTTTCACAGTAAATGTACCCTCCTGGTGGAATAACCAGCCCAACTCAATCCAAACATCTTCAAGAATCAGCTAAAAACACATCTCTTACATCTTTATTTGACCCTCTAACTCTAGCACTCTCTATTCTAATTCTATTCTAAAAAAAAAAACAGCCCTTTTGAACATTTCGTACATGTTATTAGATAAACTGATGTGTCAGTTATGTTGTCGTTTAAAATATGGACATCATTGGTAATGTCATCGTTTTAGTGTTTATGCAAATAAAAAGTCATTTTATTTGTTGTTTGTTGATTTTAAATATAAAACTTGAAACAATTTATGTGTCAGTACTTTTTGAACGTTTCCAGAACATTTTAACAACATGGTGATAATACTGATAACTGTGATAATTTTGTCACTATAATCTTGATAAGATATTTTCATAGCGTTACATCTCTAATTTCTACATTTCCCAGAACAGCCATCAGTCACTTTATCAGTATTGGATAAGAAAAAATTGGATGGATGAAAAAATGGATTGAAAATGAAAAAGCTGGGTTGATTTGACCTAATTGTAACCCAACGGTGATGGGTTAGGATGTGGATACCACTTTATCTATGCATGTTTGCAGTGCTCTTGATGTAACTGAAAGAGAAGAGAAAGAGAACTTTGAAACTGCATGTTGTGAGGAACATGTTTTTTTTTTTAAATCTGGAGTGTTTGTGAGTTTTCTCTCTCGTAAAATCACTTGAGCAGTGACCGGTGAGCAGGACAATACACCTAATGAAAACGTCAATTTCGCAAAACTCCCATATATCGCCATAAAGTTTTTATGCTTGCATGAGGTGGTTTTTCAAGCAATTCAAAAAAGGAATACTCCGCAACATGGAAACAGTTTTTTCGCATTTACAGGTGACCTAAAAGTCAATTGATCATTCTTCAATGTACTATAACAGGGGTGGCGAACGTCGGTCTTGGAGAGCCGCAGCCCTGCATAATTTTGCTTTAACCCTAATCAAATGCATCTGATCAAGCTAATCAAGGTCTGAAGGGTTACTAGAAAGCTACAGGCAGGTGAGTTTTATTTAGGGTTGGAGCTGAACTCTGCAGGGCTGCGGCTCTCCAGGACTGGAACTCGCCACCCCTGTACTATAACCACCAACACCAAGTACAAGGGGCTTTCCTTGCCATTAATGCTTGCATAACTCCTTATTTACACTGCATTACAGCTCCAACACGGCCACCAGAGCTGATCACGGCCACTCTAGACAATGCTTATTTTTATACTAGCCACGCTGCGGCACGTTTCAGAAGCAGTTCTACATGCTGCTTCACTAAAGATACACATATACATCTTTATCCTGGCTAAAGCAATTTTGTGACAGTCTATCACACCATGTGTTGGTGTACAAAATACTATATAACCCATTTATTTTCTAGTGTAGACAGCTTTGTGGTGTGGCGCAACAACTGTCACAACCGATGTAGACACAGTGTAAGAATAATCAGTCTATGTTATGGTTTAAAGTTAAAGATATTGATAATAAAGTGAGTCTGAGAATCTTGTTTATTCATGTTTATTTGACAGTGATTTCACATGTCTTGTTTGTATGAAGGCTAAATACAAATAAAAGGTGAACATTTATTAGTACTATTTTTAATTTAAAATATTACATACAGGAGGAGGTTTCATGGTCTTGGCATATTCATTTTTCAGAAGTTTGTGGGTACAGACATCCATTGTGGGCATTCTTGGCAGTTTTTCTCAGGCTTTTTTTGTATTGTTTATATCGATATCGGAATTATATAGTGTCGACTGAAATTAAGAAATATACTGTGATACAAATTTTGGCCATATCATCCAGCCCTTGAAGTTATTCCTACAGTTTATTCATGGCTTTCAGTGATTATTAAAGCATTAGTTCACTTCCAGAACATTTACAGATGATTTACTCACCCCCTTTTAATCCAAGATGTTTATGTCTTTCTTTCTTCAGTCGTAAAGAAATTATGTTTTTTGAGGAAAGCATTCCAGGATTTTTCTCCATATGGTGGACTTCTATGGTGCCCACGAGTTTGAACTTCCAAAATGCAGTTTAAATGAAGCTATAAAGAGCTCCAAACGATCCCAGCCAAGGAAGAAGGGTCTAATCTAGTGAAACAATTGGTCATTTTAGAAATAAATGAATATTTATACACTTTTTAACCTCAAATGCTCATCTTGTCTAGCTCTGCGATGCACATGCGTACTGTGTGCACTCCCGTTCAAGACAGTTAGGGTATGTCAAAAAACTGTCATCTCATTTTCACCTCCAACTTCAAAATCGTCGTACATTGTAGTTCTACCTTTTTTTGTAAAGGGCGTTTGACCTTCTTTGCACGTTCACTTTGTAAACACTGGGTCGGTACTTCTGCGATACTTCCCTAAAGACTGATGATTTGTTCATAGTGTGAGTATTATGTGTTTATATCACATAATACAAGTAAACATAATTTTATCTTGACTTTAACAAATATAAATACTATACAAAACACAAAAAGTTACTGAAAAGTAGTTCATTTTAATGCTTTGTTTATTACTACAGTGCAATTGTTGTAATTCACGTATTCACTAGTGCAGCTCATGACCCTCACAGACCACTGTCCCTGAGCAAGATATACATCTACAAAGAACATTTAGCCACAAGTATATTTTAATCAGCACCACATCTTTAAACTACCTTTTTTCTCAACGTAAAATCCATTAATATACAGTCTAAAATATGCGAAGAGATTGGAAATGTTACCAACAACACTCTACATGCAAATTACATTTCATTCTAAAGCCAGGTTCAGTGCAACAAAGAACACAGAATAATACTTCCTCTGTCTGTCTTTACTCTCTCACACATACACGCAGCAAACAGAAAGTGAAAGATAAATAAACTGTTTCCCTAAAGGTTTGGCATTTGCAGAGATGAAGATAAATCGTTTGTTTGTGGAGTTGCGTTCTCTGCACAGTGTGTATTTATTTATTCCTCCTTTTTTTTGGCTCACAGAAGGCAGGCAACAGCTTGGAGGGGAGATAGCACACGCTTTTAAGTCAGAATCAACAGTAGCCAAAGACAATGGAGTCAGTGTAGAAGCTTTTGATTTTGGGTTTAGATTTAGCCTGAAGAATTCTGCTATCTTCTGCTTTCAAGTTAAAGATCAAGAGCACATAAAACTAATATTTTTGTTTTTTATGAAGGTAATTTGATGATAATTTGTATCGACTAGTAGTAGCCTGTGTGCACTAGATCTGTAGCCACTACGGTATTCAACAGAAATATCAAACTGACATTCACGTACTGTACCATGAAATACCAGTTTACCAACAAGAGGTAGAACCAAGTGAAAATTCATTCTAATTGAAGTATATAATATATGAAAAAATGTTATATAGCGTATTGTGAACGATATACGTTTTTGTTTTTTTTATTTTGTTGATTTTTTTATTAAGATTGTCATAAATAGTTCTTCTGGTGAAAATAACAGACTTCTCTCAAGTGATGTAAACAGGGCTTCTTTTTTGGACTTCATTTAGTCAGGTTAAACCCCATCCCTACAAGTTCTGTCCTAACTTTTTTCTGTTTCAATACTCCTTTAGACTTTGATGTTTGTCCCCACAGTTTAATGCAGTTTTAATACACTTTAATTACAGTAAATTACAGTTATAGAAAGCTAAAATATTATGATTACAATTTTTATTCTTTACAAATACGTCAAAAACAGCCCCACAGCATCAAAGGTCCTCCACTACACTTGGGCATTTGGTATTCTTGCATAGCTATCTTTTGTCTATGCAAAACCTACCTCTGGTGTTTTCTTTTCCAAAAAGCTCATGTGAGCACTGAACCCACTCCCATTTAAAGCTCCAGGCTGATAACTGGAGGTCAGATTTGTTTAAGCAGCTCATTTGACATTACTTCTTTACCAGTGTTTAAACTTTTCAACGTTTTGGTTGAGCTGATTTACAACTAATGGTCAGGAATCTCTGAAATGTTATTAAATATAACTTAATTTGTGTTTCTAAAACGAACAGGGGAATTGGAAGAACATGAGGGTGAGTAAATGATAACAGAATTTACATCTTGAGTGAACTATCCTAGTTCCAAAAGATATTTCATTACGAAATGCTAGAAGAAAAAAAAATATAAAAGAACTTTCATTCCTAGTTCAGTGACTAAATAAACCATATTAGTCTTACGGTTGTATACCACACATCTTTAAAATAACAAGCTTGGAAGAACATCACAAGTTTCACCTCCATAAGTGCACATGCAAAACCCTAAGTTATCTCTTTAAATAATAAAGCATGTCTTTTCATTTCCTGGTGTCTTCTCATTGACTAATGTCCATTTCAGACACTTGGAGAACTTGAGAAACATTAATATCTATAGACCTGATAGACTAAACATCAGCCACTCAGGACAGATTCACTGGCTTTTACTGGCTTAGGTGTATACAGAAGGTAAAAGAAATTGTGCAGTCTGGACAATTGAGCAGTGATACATATGTTATCAACTGAAATAGAAATTGAAGCGACAGTTCCCTGTCTCATAGTGCACTAGATGTTGTTCACTATTATCCGCAGTAACTCCCACAAAGAATGTGTGTAAAAAGTAATTTTCCCAAGTCACCCTGACAACATAGAAAGAAATTGTTACTGGCACATTGCCAGATGTAAGTGCACTTCCTGAGACCGAATGTGAAAGTGACCATGTACAGAGTCCACTGAAAAAACTGAGGTGCATAAATGCCAGTTCTCCTTTCCCAGCACCTCCTGTAAGAGGACTGAAAACCTGGCAGGCGCTCAAGCGTTCTGCTAACTGCTTCGACCCAAACCGGAGCCTTGCTTAACGGTGAATAAAACCAAAATCCCAAGCAGCTGTCATGACTGACTCTGTGCCAAAGGCTACAGGTGGTCCTACTGAACGTCTCCCACACAGTCAAGAGTATAAATTTCACACTGAGCTAATATGCGAGAGTAAAATAAACTGAATAAAAATGCACCGAATTTTCATTTCGTGCCGACTTTATAGGCAGCAGCTTATCGGCACAATGTGCAACACCTGTTCTGCCTCTCACTTGATTGGTTTGTTCTCTACTGTCTTGTGCCAGATTGTTGTTTGCCTTTGTGCTTGGACCTTTTCACCCAAGGCCCCTGTTGATTCCTGACAATCAGTCTTCTGGTTCTTGTCAGTTTTCTGGTTTCTGCCAGTTCCCTTTACTTTGCCCACTCAACTGGGCTTCAAGTCAGTTCCTTTCTGATTCAGCCTGCCTGGTCCTCCATCCCTATCAGCTGCCAAATACTGTCCACCACTGACTGGGTTTTGTTGCCTTGTCTGCCAGCTATATTGGCCCCTGACCTTCACCTGCCCTAACTTTGCTTCCTGCTTTTCCCACCTACTCAGATTATCATTTGTGTGACTCCGATCTCTGCTCTGCCTGACCACAATCCTACCTTGACCCAGTCCGGTTATGTCTGTATCTGCCTGCTAAATTCTATGGACTAGTGAATATTAGAATGCAAAAAAATAGTTTAAATATGAATCCTGCAGGTTCCGCTTACCTCAGTAAGTATGAATGGCAGAGACGCGGTTTTGTTTACTACACAAATACTGAAGTACAAGTGACGCTCGCAGTGATTTTCAGCCTCAGCGTCTCACTATGGGATGACATAAACACGTGAACTTAATCTCCTGCTTCTGTGAGAGTCACTTCATGAGAATTTTACCCTTTAATTTGTGAAAACTCCCATCATATCATACAGAAACAATGACAACCTGTCAAAATAAAAGTGTGATTTAAAATGTAACAGAAATATATTACTGTTGTATTACTTTTGTACAGTATAACGTTCGTCTTTATATTCCATTTTCTGTCAAATTTAAATAAAACAATTAAATGATCAAAATAAATATTACAACCAGATTAACCACCTAATTGTAGAAAAAAATACAATTATTAAAACTTTTTTAAAGGAATATTCACACAATTTTTCTTCCATGTATTAATTTTAACAGTAAACCTCTGTTTGTTTGCCAAAAAATAAAAGGGTTTAATTTTCAGTTGATTAAAAATAATTTGATTACCAGAAAAATGAAAACACAACATCTGAAAAAAGAAAGAAAGAAAGAAAAATATAGGGCCAAAATGTTCAAAATGTTGAAATTGAGAGTTTTTGACTTTTTTTTTTTCACTGAAATAAATGTTTTTGTTATTACACAGAGACTAAAGTACCAAAAAAAGGTACCATTGTGTACCGGCACCAGTACCGTAGTGGTTAAAATGTACCCAACCCTATCTAGGTAACACATAAATGTTCTACTACCTATAATTAACTTTGCAACCAGTCATTAGAGTAGTAGATTGTTTTGATGGTCCCCCAACTGACACTATAACAAAGAAAAAGAAAAAAAAAATCATCATTGTTTTGATTTTATGCATTTTCACTCAAAATAGGAAAAATATCAGATACGTTCGCATTTGAACATGTGGAATTTGTGCTGATATAGAGCCATATTGCACTCCTGCTTATGTAATTCTGCTTGTTTAGATTCTGGCTTATTTGAGACGAGGCTGAAAAGACTGAAAGACAATTCACTCATGACTCAAACTTGCGCCAACGGCATCAGCATCAGTGAGTTGTTTACTCGAGATGGGTAATTAAGTTCAGTCTGATTCGTGAACAAATAATAATCAGTCCATTTTAGGAACTGGCCATATATCATTATTGTTTATTTTAAAGCTTGCAGTGGAATAAAAAGTATGCTTTAGAACGTAATGAATTAGAAGTGCCCCAACATGAAAATGCAAGCAAAATATGGAGTAAAAGTCAAGTCTACATTTAAATTAATGTAATTAATAGCAAACAAACAAATGCACACATGCAAAATGAAACACAAATGAGAATGCACCTGTATGTATTATCAGTAGCTCCCCCACTGAAATTGCCTGCCTTTGGGCAAACACCTGTGATGTAAAGCATCTGTGTGTGTGGTGTGGAATCTTCAATGGAAAGCACAATCTTCTGAATACAGTCTAAACTAGGCCTGACTTTTTGTAGACTGCTAAATTCTTAATAAACATTCACACAAAATATGCAAGGCTTGAATGTTCTATGTCAGAGTGCAAGCACTTTTAGCTGTGCAAACTTATTTCACACATTGTTGCATTTGTACATCTGTCAGAAGTTCAGAACACCATTCAAAAGTGTGCTCTACATTCTCAGCCTTGCCACAAGGGGTGCTATAACAATTTATAGCATAACTGTCTGTTTCTATTATCAGCTTATCCGCTTAAGTCTGACGTCACACAGCACCACTTCCAGGTCCAAACGCTCGATCAGATGCTTCAAGAAAGCAACAAATGGTTCTAATACACACTCATTCACAATGTGATATAATACTTCCCAAAAAATAAACTCTCTATATCGAAATCCCAGATGGCCAGACAATGATTCATCTTTTATAAATCGTCAAAAGATTTGTGTCTACACGTTTAGCTTAAATGTGTAATATCAACAAACAGTGCTTCTAAACGACTGTTGAGAAGGTATTCTTAAGTTAAACGAGTAGAGGCTTGGACCCGGAAACAGCTTTCCTTATGTCACAACTTAAGTAGATTCAGTCAGGTCAATTACTGCAATGTCAGAGCAGTTTCTTGCTTAGCAATTTAAGGTTAGTGGTGGGTGATATGACCAAAATTTTATAAAAGCAGTTTCTTTATGCGTGCATTGGGTATGTATTAAACAACTTGTGCCCTGCATCACTTTTTTTTTTCTGTGGTTTAACGACTTTTTTTTTTTTTTAAACATTAAGCACGTCCTGCAATTTATGTTCTCATTCATGCATTGCTTCTTTAGTTGTTTAACTTGTTAAACACTTTCCTGAGCTGTGTAATTATATTTTTAGGGCTGCAAAACGATTAAATCACGACTAATCGCATTCAAAATCAAAGTTTATGCGTACATACTATATGTGTGTATACTGTGTAGATTTTATTATGTCTATATAAATACACACATATATGTACATATTTAAAAAAATGTATATGTGATGCGATCTAGTAAAACCCAATACATGGTGAAATTTGACCTTTTTTAGGTTTTGATAACATATGAAAGCTGGGTTCCGTTGATACCTCACTTGTTAGAAATGTCATATAATTTTAAGTTGTTAATCATCAGAGCAGCGCTGACAACATAAGCAAAAACTTGGAAATAATCTGTCGTTTTTATCCTATTTTTTACTGTATTTATTTGTTTGGTCAGTGTCATTGTGGGTTTTGGTTATTTTGCTGTTTTAGGCTTTAAGGACCTTTGAAATAACTGAAATCATGTGGTGAAGTGATATAGACATATAACGCAGTCAAGAGCTGCCTGCAATTACGTTCTCTGTGTGTTTCCCTGAAAATAACGCAAACCTTAGAACGTTCGTCAGCCAATCAGATTCAAGCATTCAACAACCCCTGTAGTATAAATCATCATACCGATCAGCCTGTTATAGCTAGCAAACTGAATAAACTGAATCTAGTGTAACTACAGACATTTAAAGGTAACTCTATTGCCCCCTATGGGACACTGCATTTGTGTTTGTGTATACAGACATCCACCCACAAATCAACACCTTTTCACACCAAGGATGATAACTTTTAAAACAATTTTTTCCCCAGTTGTTAAACTATAGAAGCATTGACAGTCAGTCAGAAAGCAGCAGATGACACAACTGCAGAGCTGTTTATAATAAACAGAACATTATCTTGTGTTGTTCTGGACACTAACATAGCTATCGTTATAGTATAAACACCACCAAATAATTGATAAAACCAGCAAAACAAAACAAAACAAAACTATTAATAAAGACATTTTAATTGCACGATTATGATATGTTCTGGGAGTCCCTCTTTTAAGGCCCAAAGAATTGGGCTATAAAGCTTTGGAAATGAGATCTAATCTAAGTTGCCTACATCAATGTTTCTTTGTGCCTGTGCCCTTCATGACTATGAATGAGGCGTATATGTGCTGATGAAGAGGGAGTAAAAAAGGAAAAGAGCAGGAGAAGAAAAACAGGAACTCCCTAAGGCCTTTCATAGGTTACACAAACAGAAGCAGTACCTGAGAGTCCCTTTTGAACCTGGCATCAAACAGACGCATGTACATGGAAGCACATGCCTCCAGATCTCAGACCATTGGCCATTAATGGCAGAGCTCATGTAGACAGGAGGATCAGTGTTGAGCAGCATTTAGCCCTGTTTAGCACTCCATTTGGGCTCAAATAAATCAAGGCTGTTGGAGAGAGGCCTCCATTATGAGTGCAGGGGCCCCGCAGTGAGCTGTCATTCACTGGCCAGCCACCTTCACCTTTCAACTGCTAATTACAGGGAGCCACACAGCTCACAGTGAAACACACACACACATACAGAAGCCTTTTTAAAGCGCTCTTACAAGGAAAAATATTTGTGGGAAACACAGACGGTCAGTGCTCTCTAGACCTCAACACATCTCTCTTTTCCTCAAGAATTCTTGTTGATCCTGAATTTAGAAGTAAGGGGTTTTATCCACACGAATAATGATCAGAGGAATGAGAGTGGGGTTAAGAAGGAATGAGCAAGTGAAATCTTATCTGCCCACAAACATCCAGAGCATCAAACACATGGTAGATGACAACCCACAGTCTGTTGCTGTGTAATGATGGAGGCGCATCTAGGTTCTTTGAGTGACATAAACAGGATGTGTAACAGAAAACATGTCATCCAAAAAGCATACAACTCAACAGTGTATTCATCTCCAAATCCTGAATCTTTTTAGAGCTAACCGAGCAATGTTGATATACAAATGGGAAAAAATATTAACAGACATTCTGTGCCTTGTTCAAATGCCAGTCATAAACAAACCTAATTGCTAAGAATGTACACTACTATTCAAAATTTGGGGTCAATAAGATTTTGTATGTTGTTGATAGTTGAAGTCTTATGCTCACCCAGACCGCATTTATGCGATCAAAATACAGTAAGAACAGTAATACTGTGAAATATTGTAACAATTCAAATAATTGTTTTTTTATTTGAATATGTCATTTATTCCTGTAAAGCCGAATTTCAGCAGTCATTACTCTAGTTTTTAGTGTCAAAAAAGTTTGTGGAAACCTTTTTTTTGATGAACAAAATTCAAAAGAACAGCATTTAAATGAAACAGACTGTCTTTACTGTCACCTCTAATTTATACAATGTGTCCTTGCTGAATAAAGGTATTATTTAAAAAAAAAAATACAGACTTCAAACTTTTGAACAGTAGTGTACAGAAAATCCACTGGTCCATTCTGTACATCTCACCTACCAGTCTCAACCAAGAATGGGCACAAGTGTAACCTCATGCTATATGGCATCAGGCAGGTGTCCAGCAGCCCCAGGGTCTCCTTAACATCAAAAGTAAGGCTTGGGAACAGTACCCCCCTCTCCATCATTTTGTCATCAAATATGTACAGTATGAGACATGAGAGAGAGCTTCAAATAGGCAATCTCATTGGTACAGGAACAACTAGCTGAGCTTCAGCAGCAAGTCATCCACCAGTTGGCAAAACTAATTGCTTTTTAAGGTGTGGTCACAGCAACAAAATTTTGCCTTTATTGTCTGAAGGGCTGTCACTAACGCTTATTTTGGTAATTCGGTAATCTGTCGATTATTCTGACGATGAATCAAGTAATTGGATAATTTTGATTAATTATTTGTAGTAATAAAAATAGACCTAAGTGAACAACAGCCTTTAAAAAGACTTAAAATACATGGCCAAAAATATCAGCACCCTTGCAATTCTGTCAAAATAAGCAACCCTTCTCTCAAAAAATTGTAGCAGCTGCAAATGTTTTGGTACTCACATGTTTATTTTTTTTTTTGTTTGTTTGCATTGGAAAAGCACAAGACAAAAGAAGTCAAATCTGACACAATTCCACACAGAACCCACAAAATGCACTGGACAAAAATTATTGGCACCCTTAACTTAATATTTGGTAGCACCCCCTTTGGAAAAAACAACTGAAATTCGCTTCCTGTAACCATGAATGAATGTCTTACATCTCTCTACAGAAATTTTGGACCACTCTTCTTTTGCAAACTGCTCCCGGTCATTCAGATTTGAAGGATGCCTTCTCCCAACTGCTGTTTTGAGATCTCTCCACAGGTGTTATATGGGATTCAGATCTGGACTCATTGCTGGCCATTTCAGAACTCTCCAGCACTTTGTTTGTAACCATTTCTGAGTGCTTTTTGAAGTGTGTTTGGGTCATTGTCCTGATGGAAGACCCATGACCTCTGGTGGAGACGCAGCTTTCTGACACTGGCCACTACGTTGCGCCCCAAAATTCTTTGATAATCATCAGATTTCATGATACTGTTCACACAGTCAAGGCATCCAGTGCCAGAAGCAGCAAAGCAACCCCAAAACATCTTTGAACCTCCACCATGTTTGACTGTAGGTACTGTGTTCTTTTCTTTGAAGGCCTCATTTCTTTTTCTGTAAACAGTGCCATGATGTCCTTTACCAAAAAGCTCTACTTTTGTCTCATCTGTCCACAGTACATTCTCCCAGAAGGATTGTGGTTTTGTCACATACGTTTTGGCAAACTCCAATCTTGCTTTTTTATGCAGTGGTGTCCTCATGGGTCTCCTACCATAGTGTCCCTTTTCATTCAGATAGCAACGGATTGTGCGAGCTGACACTGTTGTACCCTATGTCTGCAGATCAGCTTGAATTTGTTTGGAAGTTCGTTATCCACCATTCAAACAATCCTTCGTTGTAATTTTTCATTAATTTTGCTCTTCTGTCCATGTTCAGGGAGGTTAGCTACAGTGCCATGGGCTGTAAACCTCTTGATGATATTGCATACAGTGGACACATGAACATTAAGATCTCTGAAGATGGACTTGCAGCCTTGAGATTGTCAATGTTTTCCACATTTTTTTCTCTCAGATCCACAGACAACTCTTTACACTTCTTTTTCTCCATGCTCAGTGTGACACTCAACACAAAGGTTGAGTCAACTTTTCTCCATTTTAACTGGTTGCAAGTGTGATTACTATATTGCCCACACCTGTTACTTGCCACAGGTGTTTCTAAATACAAATTACAGGAGCATCATATGCTTGAAAAGCAATTATTTCTTACAATTTTTAAAAGGTGCCAATAATTTTGTTCAGTCCATTTTTGAGTTCTGTATGACATTTTATCAAGTTTGATTTTTTTGTGTTGTTGCAGTGCAAACAAAAACAATAAGCACATGAATACCAAAACATTTGCAATTGGAAAAAAAATTTGAGAGAAGTGTTGCATTTTCTGACAGAACTGCAAGGGTGCCAATATTTTTGGCCAAGACTGTAAAATAGCAATGAGGCAATAATAATTAGTTCAAATAAAGTAGCAAAAGCAAGTAATCATATTGTTTTATTGAACAAAATTGTTAAAATACATAATTTATTATAAACAATAGAGCTAATGTACATTATGCATTATGAGAAATGCCTGCAGAGGGCGCCAACGGCCTGACGATTATTTTTACACTTTACTGCGCAATCTACTCCTTGTTTAATAATCTTGAATATGTGGACATCAAAACGTGTAAACTCAGAGTGAGGGTTTGAACTTATTTTGAAATCACGATGAGCAGTTAACATATTGAGAAAGATATTGATGTATTCTCCTGTGTTTGTGTAGGTTTATAAATGATTTACCTTACAAATCTGATGAAATTGCATGTTGCATTCCCAGATGAACATAGTAAACTCACAACAACATGCAGAGATGGAGTTTAAGAAGCTCCACACATGTAAATGATAACAGTTTGTGTAACAGCATTTACTGTGAATGGAGCCATTCTGACACGGATGTACATAACCTACACGCCTGTAAATAATTAAAGCGCATATGCATCGCATATACTTAACTGAATCATAGCGTTTCTGAATTCTTAATAGCATTATGCTTTATTATGACTTTAAATTGGTTTAATATGTGGAATGTGCCACTTCTGATATTTGGAAAATTACTCGACACTGGCAAAATGCAATCGAGGATTTTTTTTTTTTTTAATCGGATACTCAAACAGAATTGAGAAATCCTTCAACCAAGTGACCACAACTTTAGCAAGAACACTACACAGTCATTAAAGTGCCCCTATTATGGACTATGAAAGATTCACATTGTGGTTTTGAGAGTCCCCAACAACAGGTTGACATGCATGCAAAAAACACTTTCACAACACCTTTTAATATGCATTTATTTTTTCCTTTTTTACTCAACGACTCCCAAATTATTTGTTCAAAGAATCATTTGTGTAAACCACTCCTTCACGTGATGCTAATTTGCATGATTGGTCCAATGACCCAGTCTGGTGTGATTGGTTTACTGTGTGAAGTGCATGTCGGAAACGGAACACCCATTACTCTAGCCCACAGCTCGGTGGTAAACACCCAAACAGCCATGGTATATGCGTTAGCCGCAGAAACTTACTGATAAAGCACTGCAGTTTGTACACCAACGTATTACTCTATTTCTTTATCAGAACTCCAAGTAATAAGAACAACAAACATTTACTATACCTTTAAGGTTTTTGAGGAAAACATTCCAGGATTTTCCTCCATATAGTGGACCCCAGTGGTGCTTAATGGATTGAAGGTTAAAAATGCAGTTTCAGTGCAGCTTCACATGGCTCTAAACGATCCAAGCAGAGTTATAAAAGTCTTGTCTAGCATAATGACCGGTCATTTTCGTAAAAAATGAATACTTATACACTTTTTAACCACAAATGCTCATCTTGTCTAGCGATGCGCATGCGTCTTGAACTCCAGTGGTTTGAGTCTTACCTCTCAGACAGGTCCTTTAAGGTATCCTGGAGAGGTGAGGTATCCAAGTCGCAACATCTAGCTACTGGGGTACCTCAGGGCTTAGTTCTTGGGCCACTTCTCTTCTCTGTCTACATGGCATCACTAGGTTCTGTCATTCAGAAACATGGCTTTTCATATAACTGCTATGCTGATGACACTGAACTTCACCTCTTATTCCATCCTGATGATCTGACGATAGCTGCTCGCATCTCAGCTTGTCTAACAGACATTTCTTTCTGGATGAAGGACCATCATCTTCAACTCAACCTTGCCAAGACAGAACTGCTTCTGTTTCCATCAAACCCATAATTTCATCACAATTTCACCATCCAGTTAGGCACATCAACCATAACTCCTTCAAAAACAGCCAGAAACCTTGGAGTTTCTCAGACTACATTGCTAAAACTGCCCGGTCCTGGAGATTAGTTTTATTCAACATCAGAAAGATTTCTTTCTGGACATGCTTCAGAACTCCTTGTTCAAGCTCTTGTCCTGTCTAGGCTGGGCTATTGCAATGCCCTTTTGGCAGGTCTTCCAGCCAGTACTATCAAACCTTTAAAATGAATCCAGAATGCGGCTGCAAGATTAATTTTTAATGAGCCGAAAAGAACGCACGTCACACCTCTCTTCATCAATTTGCACTGGCTACCAATAGCTGCTTGCATAAAGTTCAAGGCATTAATGTTAACCTACAAAACCACTACTGGCTCTGCACCCCTTTACCTAAATTGATTACTTCAGACTTATGTGCTCTCTAGAAGCTTGCATTCTGCAAGAAACAGCGCATTTTTGTGCCATCCCAAAGAGCCACAAAATCACTTTTACAGACTTTCACATTAAATGTACACTCTTGGCAGAATGACCTGCCCAACTCAGTCCGAACAGCCTTGAGTCCTTAGACTCAATTTTCAAGAATTGGCTAAAAACACATCTCTTCCATCTTTATTTGACCCTCTAATTCTAGCGCTCTCTATTCTAATACTATTCTTTAAAAAGAACTAAAAAAAAAAAAAG
The DNA here is from genome assembly GCA_012976165.1 of Labeo catla. Classification (NCBI taxonomy): domain Eukaryota; kingdom Metazoa; phylum Chordata; class Actinopteri; order Cypriniformes; family Cyprinidae; genus Labeo; species Labeo catla. The sequence goes on along the minus strand of VONZ01001818.1, from coordinate 39,601 downwards.
TTAGACTTATACTCTATTAATTTACTTACTGCTTGTTTTCTTAAAAAAACAAAAAATAAATAAAAGTTAACATTACCTTCTCTGTTCATTTTGTAAGGTCTCTAACACTACCTTCCTTTTTTGTTTTTCTATTCTATCTGTTTTCTTTTTATTTATTATAACATTTTAAAAAACCTTTGCTACGTGTACTGCGTTAGGCTAACTGAGACATGTCATAGCACTTAAATGTTATTGCTCTTTTGCTGATTTTGATTGCTTCCATTGTCCTCTTTTGTAAGTTGCTTTGGATAAAAGCATCTGCTACATGTCTAAATGTAAATGTAAGACAGTAAGTGTATGTCTAAAAACTCCCATCTGTGGCCGTTGCATTCCCAAAGGTGTGCTAAACTCTCAGCACATGCAATAAACAAGTTCACTGCATTCACTGTGAACTGAGCTGTTCTGAAGTGCAGAAAACTCAAAACAGAAGACCTATATCGTTTCATATCGTCATGTGACAACGAAAATATTGAGACAGTTTTGCTATTGCGATACCACAATATTGATAATTTCGTTACATCCCTACTTGACATGCTTTTTTCATTCGCAAAGAGAGGCAACTGCTAACTTACATTTTAACGTATCATCAAGGATCTTGGTTTCAGCAAAAAAATTTTTTTTACTGTTCTACTCAAGAAAAAAAAGTCACCTACTGTACATCTTGGATGGCCTGAGAGAAACAGCAAATTTTCATTTTTAGGTGAACTATCCCTGTAATCTCTAGTGTGTCTTCATGTAATTGTGCTTACTTGGCGGTAGGTTCCCTCCATCAGCGTGTCCAGGTTTTGAAGCGGCCCTGGGGTTTTGTCTTTAAAACGGGTCAGTAGACGGCGCTGGATGGCCCTGAACTGGACTGCTCTCTCCGACAGCAAGTCCTGATACTTCTGCGCATTCACACGAAGCTACAAATATTCCCACAAAATGAGGAAACATCACTCAGATGGTTATGTTTTAATGTCATACAGCATTTATTAGGAATGACAGTATATATAGAGAGCCAAGAATCTGTTTGAAAAATGTGTGACTGTGAAAAACTTTGCACCTCAAAGTGGTGGTCCACTGTCTCAAAGTACTCAGGCAGTGGAATTGGTCCAGTAAAGCTGTTACGAAAGTCTTTGACTCCAAGGGAGGCAAAGTGCTGGTCGAAACGCTGCACCAGCTCCTTGGCTACCAGCCAGATATCCTCAAAGCTCTCGCTCTGGATCCTGTAACGCTCTGCAGAGAGTCAACACACACTCACATAAAGAGAGAGACAGAGCAGCAGTCCTATCAGCCTTCCGTCTTCCGCACCTGTAATTAGCTCATGACAACCTGAAACAGATCACAGGGCTTCCTCACATGATGGATGCGAGCGTTAGTGAAGCGTGCGTGAGGGGGGAGTTTGTGTGAAAGTGTGCATTTATGTGTGTTCATGAAAGACAGACAGAAGAAAGGGAGCGAGAGAGAGAGTGAGAGAGAGCAAAATGTCGATACACACTGGCAGTGCAACAAAACTTTCATTACAGGATTTGACTGACCCCTTTGTTTTGAAACTACACAACAACGGTGGCTCTTTCACATAATATTGTACCTGATTCCCAAAATCCCAGCACTAGTTTACAAATATCAACACTGGAATTTTTCAAGAGACTTTGAAGAACTTTCAGACAACTACAATAACTATCAATCAAGGAGAGGATGTGGTTTTTTTATTCTTCGTCTCCAAACAAAGAGTTTCTCTTTGCTGTTGTCTTTGGTGCTTGTCTTTATGAAGCAGATTTTGAAACATTTCCTCTGATTAAGACATTCAAGCAGTTCAAGTTTACAGTCATAAAATGAACTTTTCATAAAACCTATTTCTGAGTGACAAGGATATTCCACTTGAAAATGTAGGGCAGGATTTGATGTTAACCATAAGAAACCGAGTGAATGGAGAAAAGTGGTCTTTATATGACAGCTAATCGGAGGGGAGTGGTTGGCTTGGTGATGTCAGTTAAAAAGAAAAGCCGCTTTGGAGGCACAGGAACTTATTTAAAATATTTTTTTTTCTTTGGCATAACATAGAAAATCAAACAAAATGCATGTTATTTTTTATTTAGTACTGACCTGAATAAAATATTTCACATAAAATACATTTACATATAGTCCACCAAAAGAGAAAATAAGAGTTAAATCTTAATTCTTATTTTGCCTAAATATCATGTTTTTTTCATTTAGTACTGCCCTACAGAAGCTATAGAAGATACTTACATGTTTCCCAGAAGACAAAATCAGTTAAATTTACCCTGATATTCAAATTCAAAAAGTTTTCACCCGTCGGGTCTCAATGCATCGGGTTTCCTTCTGAAGCATCAGTGAGCGTTTGAACCTTCTGTAATAGTTGCATATGAGTCCCTCAGTTGTCCTCAATGTGAAAAGATGGCTCTCAAAATTATACAGTCATTGTTGGAAAGGATTCAAATACACAAAAATGCTGGAAAACCAAAAAATTGTGGGACCTGAAGGATTTTTCTGAAGAACAGTGGGCAGTTTAACTGTGGATCATTCAGATAACACAGTATTAAGAATCAAGTGTATGTAAACTTTTGAACAGGGTCATTTTTATAAATTTAACTCTCATTTTCTCTTGTGGACTATATGTAAATGTCTTTTATGTGAAATATCTTATTCAGGTCAGTACTAAATAAAAAATAAAATGTATTTTGTATGATCCCTCTTATTTTGGTAAAATAATTAACATTTTGCAGATTCTGCAAGGTGTATGTAAACTTTTGACCTCAACTGTATACCATATGTTTTATTTCAACAGAGCACTGAAAAGATAAATCCCTACTTCCTGTTTGACACTGTCAGTGAGTTTTGGATAAAATAATCTAGGAATATCAAATTTGGTGAAGACTAAATGAACACTGTAGGAGGAATCTGAAAATCTATATTTTTCAGAAACCTTAAAATAGCAGAAAGTCACTGGCATAGGACTCACGGGATGTTTTGGAGGCAAGGACAATGACCCTGGAGCCCGTAATGAGTTGGAAGCCCAAAGCACTGCTGTCATTATTTTCTGACTTCTCAGAGAAATCTGAAACCCAAAAACAGAGCACTGAAGTTCAGTACAAAATAATATAACATACAGCATATTTCTCCAATTATTTCCAACTTTGTTTAGGAAAGACAGACACACTGTGCAATGTGTACTTTTCTGTTGCTCTTACAAAAAGCACTAGTAAAATGGAACCATACAAGCCTTTCTGCAGAAGTGGTAGCACAGAGTACCAGCTTATGGATGGATGCTTTCAAACGGCCTTGTACGTATTTGTGTGAAGAGCGTCAAGGGTTTCTATTTTGTTTTTGCTTTTGAGCATGTGACCGCAATGACAAACAGAGGCATTTAAGTTATCCAATCTGTTCAATAATAGGTTTTGTTCACTGAGATCTGAGTTGGGCACAACTGCAATTTTTTCCATTATAACCAAAAAAAGTATAAATAAGATATTTACTGTGCAGTGTAGGAAGCTTTTTTAAGTATAGTAGGAGTGTACACATAGTCATGGAGCTTGTGCTGAAGTGAAGTAATTGACTGCTTATAATTATATGTTATCTATTAACTAAATTAAAAAAAAGATATTAAAATTAAAAACTATTAACATAAAACACTTACAACAGTTTATGCCAAAATTGGTACTTGTTATTATTATTATTAAAATTATTATTATTCCAACTATTTTTTTTTAAAGAAAAATTATATTATAGGAACATGAATTAAAACTTTGTTTTAATGAAGAAATAAGTAGAATGTGGACTACTGAAATTTTGGAAATTTTCTAATAAACTGTTTGATATTTTGTTGTATAATGCAATGATATTCACACATTTTAAAGTTTTGCTGTCCAAAGTGTCCAAATGCCCTTCAGGGTTACTGTATTCCAGGGTACAGAGCGACATTCATAATACCCTACTGTTGTTTTTAGTGTCCTTTTCCCCAAGAACACAGGCGCATGTTGCCGTCTCGGTCTCTGTCTGTCTGTCCCTCCTGATGGCTTCTGATTCTCATGCAGAGTGGCTGAACGGATGTCAGACAGAGATAGTCTCTTATCAGCACGCAGGACGCCGGAGCACAGCGGATTGTTCCTTATCTGACCAAGGCTCAGGCCTCACATTATCTCAGAAAAATGCTTTTCCAAGCCCTGTCTACAGCACTCACCCAGATAACAGAACACTGACTCCACTGCTCACCAATAACATGTGAAATGTGGGAATTACACTAATGTAATTATACTGTACAATTACACTACATATAATAACATAATTATACTTTTACTGGATATGTTTTCAGTGTTAACCAAATTTATGTTCCTAGAAAAATATATTTTCTAGCGCTGTCAATCGATTAATTTTTTAAATCTAATTAATTACAGTATGTGGTAATTAATTAACCTAATTAGTTGCAAATTAAATTTGGTTGAGAAATCACTCCCAAAAGATTATTTAAATACAAAAAGTATTTACAAAATATTACAAAAAGTAGATTTAGATTTAATTTTTTTCTTTTTTTGTTCTTTTGTTTTCTTTCTTTCTTTTTTAAATTTTTGGGTAAACTATCCCTTATCCTTTTTTTTTTTTTTTACAGTTTCAGATTTTTTATTAATATGGAAATATGAAACTATTTTTTAATGAAACAATACTCAAAATAAAAAAAAACTAAAACTGCTAGTATGTGGGGGTAAATGTCTTAATGTAGTTATTGAGTTATTCATTTACTTGATTCGTTCAAACTGCTTAAGCCCCGTTCTCACTAGCAGCGACTTCTGTCACTGCATGTCGCCAGAGGCTGGCGACGAGGTTGCTAGTGGGCGTTCCCACTACTGGTTGCCTTGACAGCGAATCAGGTTTCTTGCCGCTAAATACAAACATTTTCGAGGCAAAAGACTAAATATAATATAAATATAAATTAAATCTGTACATATAAACAAAAACGAACAAGAAGCAGAGCCTACTTATTTCTATTGAGTATGTTTATCTATGGCTGAGAGAGGAGAACGATCACATGAGCTCTGCCGTCTTCTTCCCTATTGGCTTTCGCTCCCGAAAGTCGCTCTTCATTTGCATAAAGCTGAGGGATTCTGAACTTTGTCGCGTTGCTGGACACACCCCATCCGGTCGCCAACGGTTGCTGTAGCTCGATGTTGCACTTGTCGCCGGAAATCGCCAGCTCTCCATTGTAATGAATGGGATCGTGTCGCTTTGTCACTGCCTGTCGCTTGTAGTGTGAACGGGGCTTTATTCATTTACTAATTAAGTAATTGGCGCTCTTTATAAATGGGCCATTGAATCGTTGACCAATCATAACACAGAATCTGTCAAACAAAACAGCAAAGGGTCAATTTTGAATTTTGCTTTGGCTTTATAGGTAATATTTGCAACTTGTAATATTGGCAAAATTGAGCAAAAACAAGTTACATTTTTTTTCACTTTCTTTTGAAGATGGGACGGGAACATGCAGCTCATTTGCATTCAAAGTGATACACACCAAAACAGCTCTTCTTTAGACACGCCCCAAAGTGATTTCCAGATGTTATAATTAGGGTTGGGTATCGAGACACTTTTTAGGCACCGACCGAATTGTCTCGATAACACTAAGTATGGAAAGACGTCTTGTCGTTCGGTACCAAACTTTAATACCTAAGGGGTTAATCTCGTCAATGTCAGTGAGCCAATAAGCATGCAGCACTAGATGTGTTCGACTTGAAGCAGCGCTGCGCAAATCGATCAGTGTTTGACAAAGCACAGCGAGAGCGATTCGAAAGCATATATAGAGAGCAGTCTATGTTTCTTGTGGTACTTTGATGTCATACACCGATTGGTCTGTGGAGCGCCGCGTTAAGTCAAACACACATACTAGTTTACGCCAATTACACCCAGAGACGTGGCTCACATGTGAGGCTGTAGTGTGAAAGTGTCCCAACCCCTATAGATGTAAGGCTATATTTACACTGGTGTGTTTTTTGTTTTAAAACTGCTTTTTAAAATGAAAATGATCCTCATCCATACTGTGTTTCAAAATAGATCATCCAAACTACACGACCGAAAATGCGTGTATGATCATGCTACGTAATATTTATATTCCACTTTTACTCACTTTAAATCACAGTCGAGTGTTTGTAATATTGTAATACTGATTTCAATAATTGGTATAAAGAAAAGTATCGTTTAGGAACTGGTATCGAAGTCTAGGTATTGGTATTGGCCCTAGTTATAATAAATGATCTGTGGGATATTTTGAGCTGAAACTTCACAGACACATTCTGGGGACAACCAAGATCAATATTACATCTTATAAAAAAGGGGCATAATAGGTGCCCTTTAAATGATTTATTTACATTACAAAATATTTTGAATGAATACACTGATAATGAATTTCTTCAGTTTATAGTCCTCCATAGCAAGGCCCTAACAACTAACAGCCTTACACTGCACCCACTAAATATCTGCCACACATATCAAAATATACAATGTTTAATAATATATATAAAATATATACTTATGTTTACTTTTACAGCTGTTGCTGTTGTAGCACCCCCCGCGAATCTTCAAAATTAGTATTTGGCTAAGTTCAACCCATGACTCCTACACTCATTTTAACTTAATAGTAGTGTTGGTAATAGACATAAAGATTATGGTTGATGGTTGGCTCTTTGGCAAGGAAGCTTGAGGTGACCTGTGATGCATGTGATGGCTGGGATAAAATAGAATTACAAAAAATATCCTTGGCTGTGGTACCTGGGAAGACTTCGTTGAGGTTGACAGGAGGTTTGTTGGTGTCCACAGTGATCTTGTACTTGGCATTTTTGATAGCTGCAGAGGAGTAGCACACTAACCGAAGAGGCAGGTTGAATTTACACTGAGATACGCGAGGGATTCCTGACAAAGTGAACACAAAGACAAGTCAATACACAAGTCCTTCAGGTAAAGACAAGAAGCACTCAAACACACACTGAACTGTAGAAAGTCTCATCTTCAGACTAGTCTTCAATATTTTAGCCAAAATTAACTGAACTGAACAAGTGTTTGTGGAAATAATGATGAGGCGGAGAAGACTCTCAGAGAGTTTGAAAAAAGAATTAAAGATCAGTGATGTTGGAAAAATAGACAAGTAACCATGTACTGTTCACAAACACATGGAATCAGTATTTGTCATGGATCAGTGCATCTGGAGTTTCGGTAAAGCTTTCCTGTTATGTCTGTTTAGGTAATCTAAACCTGTACTGCAGGGCCATACACCACTGAGCTAATGTAATACTTGAAAGTAGGTTTCCCAAATGGGGGTTCTTGAAAAAATAAAATAAGAGTGGCATTGTGATATAGCGATTATCAAAGTAAATGTTGCGATTTAATTATATAGTCTGTTGAGTTGCATGTTTCAAAATGAAGAGCAGCACTGTATTCTTGCAAGCAGCTCATCTCATGTTTTTAGCATTTCAGCATGGTTCATAGTAAATGAAGAACATTATTTCTGCTTTGAGTTTAATTTTCATTTGGGAACCCAATGTGCGCTAGGTACACCTTATTTATATATATTTCCATAATGAGCAGAAGTTGACAGCATTTCACTGATATAAAATCTTGAGGTTTTGAATGTGAAGAATTTCAGAATTTTTAGATTATCACAACTTGATGTAATTAGATTTTAAATATATATATTTATAATAATAATAAAATAAATTTGATAAGGTTCCAAAAAACACCAGTGTGAATGCAATGTGGACTAAAGACACTACCACAACTAAAAAGAGGTGTAAGTCCACTTTAAAGTCCAGCTGCAAAGTAAAATGTTTATCATATTGCAATATATAACAACATAATCACAATATGATTTTTTGGCCAAGTCTCGTTGGCTCTATACATTATATAAAAATAATTTTCAGATAAAAACAATTTTAAACGGTTACATTTTAATCTGTTTGCTTGACCATTATGTGACATCAGAAAACCGTGAACATGTGAATGTGTTGTTAAATTATTGAAATAAAAAATATCAGAGGATACACAGTTTATGTCTAAGGCATCCTGCTGACAAAAAAGATTAGGAATCGCTGCTTTACAGCAAAGAAGGACATGACATATACTCACTTTCCTGTCTGTCAGATGGGGCATAAAATCACCTGTATGATGCTGTCACCCCCTACCCCCTACTGGACACATCAACTACTGCAGTGGATGTGTATTATAAATGCCCTGTGCTGTGTGTATGTTTTTATGAGCAAGTTTGCGTATTATAGTGTTTGCCTAAAGCTGCAATTACAACTGATGATAGGAAAATATATCCTGTTCTGAGGTAATTTTTGTCACTCACCTGCAGGGTTGAGCTCTGACAAGGTTGGCAGCAAGAAAGAAGAGGAACAGAATATCTTACACATTCACACTGACATATGAATCATACTACAAAAGCAGGTGGGGTGACTGCAGTACAGAAAAACAACTGATACAGTAATTTTATATATAAACATTTAAAATTGAAAGTAACATTTTTTTTTTATTTTTAACTATGTAAATACATAAGAAAAGAACATGTTTAATGTTATTTTAAAATAAATAATTAAGAAAGAGATAAAGAAAAAGAAAAAGAAAAGAAAATGTATTCCAGTACACTACTAAAAATCTATATAATATATATACAGTTGAAGTCAAAGGTTTACATACACCTTGCAGAATCTGCAAAATGTTTATTGTTTTACCAAAATAAGAGGATCATACAACATATATGTTATTTTTTTATGTAGTACTGACCTGAATAAGATATTTCACGTAAAAAAGACGTTTACATACAGTTCACAAGAGAAAATAATAGTTGAATTTATACAAATTACCCCGTTCAAAAGTTAATACTGTGTTTACTTGTTACCTGAATGATCCACAGCTGTGTTCATTTTTTTTAGTGATAGTTGTTAATGAGTCAGAAGTCAAAATAAGTTACATTTACCCTGATCTTCAAATTCAAAAGGTTTTTACACCCCGGCTCTTGATGCACCGGGTTTTCTTCTAATTCACCAGTGAGTGTTTGAATCTTCTGTAATAGTTGCATATGAGTCTCTCAGTTGTTCTCAGTGTGAAAAGATGGATCTCAAAATCATAGTTATTACTGGAAAGGGTTCAAATACACAAAAAGGCTGAAAAACCAAAGAATTTGTGGAACCTGAAGAATTTTTCTAAAGAACAGCAAGCAGTTTAACTGTTCAGGACAAACAAGGGACCCATGAACAACTAACACTAAAAACATATATATAAAAAAAACACACACAGCTGTGGATCATTCAGGTGACACACAATATTAAAAATCAAGTTTATGTAAACTTTTAAATGGGGTCATTTTTATAAATTCAACCATTATTTTCTCTTGTGGACTATATGTAAACATCTTTTATGTGAAATATCTTATTCACGTTAGTACTACATAAATAAATTGCATTTTGAAAAAAATAAACATGCATTTTGTATGATCCCTCTTATTTTGGAAAAATAATTAACATTTTGCAGATTCTGCAAGGTGTATGTAAACTTTTGACTACCCTACTAAAAGTCAGGAAAGTCTCTCATGTTCACCAGGGCTGCATTTTTATGATTAAAAATACACTGAAAACAGTATTACTGTGAAATACTATTGCAATTAAATAATAGGGCAAGACATTAAAAAAAAAAAAAAAGAAAGAAAGAAACAAAATAATCGTACATTTATTTAGCAAAGACGCATTAAACTGATCTAAAGTGTCAGTAAAGACTTTTAAATTGTATTTATTTGAATTGTATTTCAAATAAATACTGTTCTAGATTCTTTGATTAATTTCTATTCATCAATAATGGCTGAAAATTCAGGATTGTTCTCATAGGAAGAAATTACAAATTATATTTTATTCAAAGAGAAGACACTTAATTTAAATTATAATAATATTTTACAATGTAACTGTTTTTAGTATATTTTAAAATCTAATTTCAAAATATAATTTGTTCTTTTCTGTTTTACAGTGAAATCTGACCTGGGCCTGTTTTCGTGAGATTCATCCAAAAAGCTTTTACTGAAATCAATGATAGCTGTTGCACTGAATGCTTCTGACCGGCAACACACTTTATGAAATATGACCTATAAGCTGGAAGTGTTTGAGATACACCTCTGCTTCCAGGTCTAAATGTAGCATTAGTCTCCCCTCAGAGTTCCCGCTCCATTTGCGTAAAGCTCAAGTTATCTCTGTGTAAACATCGCCAACCCTCTGACAAAAACTCACCCTAACCAGTTAACCTCATCTTCCATGTCAGCAGCGACTGCTCTGTTTACTTAAAGAGAGAAACAGCCATTACTGCCCAGAAAAGGCACTTTAAGCGGTGGCTACATCAGTCATCTAAACCACACTCCCAAAAACACGCTCTGCATTCCACATGTTCTCAAGAGCTATTCCTGCTGTTACTACACAAATACTGCTCCATCTAAGCCACATAGAGAGTCTGTGCACTTTTAGCACATTTTCTGTGCTAGAAATATGCAGAATGGTTTAAACCATGCATTGCAGTCTCATTGGTACTTAACAAAAATATATATTAAAAACAATTTAACAATTTGAGTGATTTAAATGCATTTGAACTATTCTAGATGTGTTTATTGTCAGTGAGGGTCTGAACATGAAAGCAATGAAAGCTGGATTAAAATCTTCAAAGCGCTACAATTAACCTTTGTGTGTATGTGTGTGTGAGTGTTTTTTTTGAGGTGTGGAAGGAGCAAGTGATTAGGACAGTAATTACAGGCTTGCATGGGCGACACACACACACACACACACACACACACACACACACACACAAATTCTTCCCATTCCACACAAGCATCTCCAATGCAAAACTACTCCAGTGCTCAATGCACACGTAAACATGCACAAAATGTTTAACTTGTATCATAAATATCATATACAACCAGATTCAAGAGTATTGCTAAGAATATTCTTAACTATTGTTTTCTTCATATTTACTAACCTAAGAATAAAGTTAAGAACATTTTGTATTCACTAAAAAAACAAGAAGAATATTCTAAAAAGGAATTCCTGAAATATTCCTGATTTTAAATTTCTGAAGAGAATGTTCTTAAAAATCATCATAAATAACCTCTTAAAGTTAAGATATCTACAACTTGTCTTAAATCCCCAAAGGTAAGACATTTAGGGCTAGATTTACTAACAGCTTGCACCAGCACAAACCATCTTTTGTACTGTCAGGATTTACTTAAGATGCACAGTGTAGAATTAGTGCTGAAAAGCCATGGACTTATTAAATATGCAACTGTAGGAGGGTCAAAGACATTAAGATGTCCACATCAAAAGAAATTTACTAAAGTGATTTTATGTTCATAAAAAAGCACATTAAATGTAAGTAAAGTGTCTACTTTTAAGGTTTTAATACATTTTTGGAGAATAAAATGTCAAAATTTGGCTGAAATAATGTTACATTGTCATTCAATGTAACACAATATTTAGGTAAAAATTCAAACAACATGCTTATTCTGACGTGTACATATTAAAATATATAAAAGAATAAGGGAGCATATTACATTTTATTGTGTTCTAAATGGTTAAAAAAATCTTGCTGACAAATGGTCAAAACCTAGGATAGTGGCAAATTTAAAAAATGTAGAATTACAACTAAATAGTATTTGGGGTGAAAGTAATTTGTCATTTAATATGTCACTTTTTATTTATTTATTTATTTTTTTTGGAAAAACAACAACAATTTAAAGCAGTATTACACTTATTGTTTTTATGCTTAAGGGTTTAAGCATAAAAACAATAAGTGTAACACTGCTTATTCTTTCACCCAGGAGTTTCCCTTTTCAGACTCAAAATTTATTGGAGGAGAGTATTAAAATGATTCACGCAGCATAATTTACTAACCCTTGCGCTCTTTAAATGACTGGTATTGTGCCATTATTTAACACCTAAAAAAAGCATGTCTTAAAGCAGGCGATAATTTGCTCTTGGTTGATTGCGCTGGTCATTATGGAAATGATCTAACTGTGTCTGTATTCTTTAATGTGTGCATTGTTAGTCAATAACACACAGAATTTTGCCCCCCCATTGGTGCTTTTATGGAATTGCGCTCTAACGCTAATTCGCTCTGTTCAGTAAATCTGCCCCTTAATGAACTTGTAAGGTTTCAAATATTAAGCCTTACAACATAACACAAGCTACATATAATACACACTAATACTACTAGTAACAAGTACTCTAAAGAGTTTAAAGTGTTTTTTTATTGATTTGACCAAACCTGTCATTTTCTTCATAAGAAAAAAATAAGATGTTCTTATAAGAAAATATATCAGAACTTTTTTTTTCAAGAATTGTAAAAACTGCTTCTGAAGAATTCCAAGAACTGCTTCTAAACATTTGTACAAACTTCTCAGAATTTATCTTAAGAATTTTTTGAACAAGATTTTCGTGAATCAAGACCCAGATCCTTAGTGCCTGTTACTGCATATAGATTCCCAGCATAGAGAGTGCCCTTTGTGCATGTGTGTGTGTGAGAAACAGAGAAAAATTTGAACAGAAAGAGTAAAATAAACTGAGTGCCATTACAACCAACAGAGTGGGGTTTCCCCGGGTCTAAGAGAGAGTGTGTGTGTGTTTAATTCTAAAAAGAAAAGTCATTATAATTAGCTTCATACCATACTATGCTGAATATTAAACACTGTGTTTTATATTTTAACTTTGTTGCTAAAGTTTGGACACAAAGTTGTACCCTATAAGTTGGCTAAATATGACAAAACCTCCCTCTGGAAAATGTAAAACATTTTCTTATACAGTTTGGGTTAGTCTTTAGTCATTTAGTCAGTCTCTGGTATATCCTCATTTAAAAAGCTAGACAAGTGTGTGTGTGTGTGTGTGTGTGTGTGTGTGTGCAGTCCTATGTACCTGCGATATAATGTGTAAAACAGACTCACTATTTTCAGAAGGACAGAAAGAAAAAGAGAGCCAGAGAAAAGGGAAACTCCCGGATATTTTCAGGAAGTTTTCCAGCAGTCTCTGCCAACACAGACACCATCCAAGAGAAACGCCAGGACAAACGCAGCCTTTCTGCTGCTTTTTCTGCTTTGGCAAACATCCAGACATCTTGAAATGAGTAAAAGGGCTTAAAGAAGTGAGGAAAGAGGGTAATGTGTTCCAGAGCTTAGAGATGGAGTCAGACAAACAGAGCGTGGGAGTGTTCATGAGGAGCTCATACCTGTAGCTGAGCTGTAGGACACGGCGATATCTCCACACATATCCGCTGGAGGATAGTGGCCGTTCAGAAATGCTGAGAATCTCACCACTAACTCGCAGCCACTGCCTGCCAAACAAACAACAAGAAACATAATGTATGTAATGTAATGTCTTTAGAATTAAGGTAAGCCTTTAGACATATTCTACAAAACAAATATTACATTTTATATTAATTTAGGCAATTTGCTATAAACCATTACAACAACATTAAACAGCCAACTGAATGAACTACATTGGCAGAAGAATGGATAAGTCTGATTATTGCATTAATTCACTTCTAAATCGAAATCACAAGCAAACAATTCATGCAATGCCAATAATATTAATGATCCTAAATACATACTTCATTTTCTTTATACATTACACTTCACAATTTTTAGAGGTAAATAAAAACACATTCCACCTTCCAAATGAGAATCATATTTTAAATGTTTTTAGAACATAGCTTTGATTCTAATTTCTTATTAGAGGAACCAAGGTAGAAGCTGTTATAAAATTTTACACATTCTATTAATGCATTAATCCAACAGCCTGCTACATTGCAATCTGTAAATAGCATACTGTACACTTAATACAAATAAACTACAATACTAGAAAAACACTCACTGTCTGTGTACAATTACTGTAACACAGAGCCTTCTGAGGATTAGATCTTTAAAGGAGAACTCCACTTCCAGAACAAAAATTTACAGATAATGTACTCACCCCTTGTCATCCAAGATGTTCATGTCTTTCTTTCTTCAGCCGTAAGAAAGAAAGACATGAACAGCGAAACGATTGGTTATTTTCATTTAAAAAATACAATTTAAATACTTTTTAATCTCAAACGCTCGTCTTGTCTTACTCTCCCTGAACTCTGTGTATTCTGGCTCAAAACAGTTAGGGTATGTCAATAAACTCCCTAATTTTCTCCATCAACTTCAAAAATCATTTCAAAATCATCCTACATCGCTGCAGAAGTACCGACCCAGTCTTTGCAAAGTGAACATGCAAAGAAGATTAAACACCCTTAACAAAAAAGGTAAAACAGCGATATAAGGTGATTTTCAAGTTGAGGGAGAACATGAGATGAGAATTTTTTGACATACCCTAACTGTCATGACTTGGAAAAAAACAGTTCAGGCAAGTTCAAACAGTGAGACAAGACGAGCGTTTGACATTAAAAAGTATATAAATTGTATTATTTTTATGAAAATAACCGTTCATTTCGCTAGATAAGACCCTTCTTCCTCAGCTGGGATTGTCTGAAGCCACATTTAAACTACCATAGCAGCATAGCAGTTCATTATATGGAGAAAAATCCTGAAATGTTTTCCTCATAAAACATAATTTCTTTACAGCTGAAGAAAGAAAGACATGAACATCTTGGATGACAAGGGGTGAGTACATTACCTGTCAATTTTTGTTTTGGAAGTAGACTTCTCCTGTAATTTATTGAACATTCATATTCTTATTACTGATCCTGCTGCAGTTTGTGAAAATTAAGAATTATGGTGACTTTTTTTTTTTTTTAAATGTAACTGATTTTTCTGGGGGAAAAAATTTAAACACAAAAAGAAATACTGCAATACTGCAAGAATATTACAATATTACTACTGTAATATTCACTGTAAAATAAAATAAACAAGTATTTAAGATTTATAATAATCACTATTTCTTTTGTATTTTATAGGACACTTGTAAAATTTCAAAACTAATACTTATGGCTATTTTAACTCCTTAATTGCAGAACATTTACATTAGTGGAAGACCACAGGAAAACCTTAAAGTTTTCTTTTGTTGACAACAGCTGGTTTATAAGCGCTTCTTATTTTAAGCTGAAGTGGAAGATGGTTGGCGCATGTTGTGTTTCCAAATGCACGTTATAGGAAACCCAAACTCAGAGCAGATGTAGAGATGGAGTTTGTGTGGACCAGCAATTTACTGTGATCTGAGCCAATCTGAGACACTGAAAACAGCGGATCATGTGTAAATAAACACAGTTCTGTGCAGCATATATTTATTTAATCAAATCACAGCCTTTGTGATTTGACAAATCATACTAATCCGTATCAGTTTTATTACAATTAATCATCCAGCCATAGCAAAAATCCACTCAAAGCTGTGCATTTGAGTGATTTTACCACAGTTAACAAGGCTCCTTAATGCAGAGCTTATGGCTTTATCATTTCTTCAATTGGTTTGTGTTGTATCTCTGTCTTTAGCAACATGATCTGTTTCAGGTTTAGTGTTTTGTGTGTCCACAGTGAGTTGCATTCACACAGGTGACTGACCCGCGGTAATGCTTGATTGCCGAGCACTTAGATTAAGTGTCTGGCCCCCCAGTACACACATACACACACACAACATCTGACTGTCACTCACCCACTCTCTCTGTCTGTGCTCCTATCAGCTCATCGGGCAACAGCACTTTCTATGTGCTTTAAAAGCTCGCTCCCTGGGAGGGCAGGCTTTTAACCTTTCCATCTCACTGCCGTGGGCAAACAGTAGACCATCAGGCTCTCTTGTCCCTTGCACAACACACAAGCTCAGCCGCCACGCTGCTGGCGTCAGTTTGAGCTGGCAGAAAGCATGACACCCCTTTTTTTAACTCTTGTAGATTCTAGGTGGTTAAATTAAGGCCATTTGTGCTGACCTCTCTTGACCTGCGCTGACAGTAGCCCACCTCCGGAATTCATGACATGCATTAGAAACAGCATGCAGAACACTCACAGCACAAAAGCACTTAGATAAGAATTCCTTTGACAAAAGCAGCTAGGTGCACCATGAGTGTCTGTTGTGAGGATTATAGGGGGCTGTTCTAAGGGTCTTTGACCTTTAAGGCACATATAATTTCTGCCCTCTCAGCACTTACATTTACTTTTGATCTGTTAAGCTGAGGTCATGTTCATAACTAAGTATTAGGTTTATGTCTTCATGCATTATAACAACATATATAAACTGATCAAAGAGGTGTGTATCTGAATAGATTTGAGTCCTTCTGAATAGCTCTGCTTGAATACATGAGATAATTTGAAAACAGTTTTTAATAAAACATAGCACAGTGTAATGGCTGGATTAAAGGAACGCTCCACTTTTTTGAAAATAGGCTAATTTTTTAACTCCCCTAGAGTTAAAAAGTTGAGTTTTACCGTTTTCGAAACCATTCAGCCGTTCACTGGGTCTGGCGGTAGCACTTTTAGCATAGCTTAGCATAGATCATAGATCATTGAGCTTAGCAAGATTTTCAAACCTGGAGCTCAACACGCTCAAAACAGTGGAGATGATCATAGACTTTAGGAGAAACCCCCCTGCACTCTCCCTCTCAGCATCATGGACAGCACTGTGGCTGCAGTGGAGGCATTCAAGTTCCTAGGGTCCATCATCTCCAGGGACCTGAAGTGGGACACTCACATCGACTCCATTGCAAAAAAGGCCCAACAAAGGTTGTACTTCCTTCGACAGCTGAGGAAGTTCAACCTGCCGCAGGAGCTGCTGAAACACTTCTACTCAGCCGTCATCGAATCTGTTCTTTGCACATCAATAACTGTCTGGTTTGGCTCAGCTACAAAATCAGACACCAGAAGATTACAGAGAACGGTTCGGACCGCCGAGAGGATTATTGGTGCTCCCCTGCCCACCCTTCAAGAACTGTATACATCCAGAGTGAGGGAAAGGGCTCAGAAAATCACTCTGGATCCCTCACATCCATGTCATCCCCTTTTCGAACTTTTGCCATCTAGTCGGCACTACAGAGCCACAAATACCAGGACAGCCAGACATAAGAACAGACCCCCCCCCCACCCCCCGCCTCATTGTGCAATAAAAATATGTGCAATAACCTTATATTTATTTGTTACCACCTACAGCCGGCATCTCATTCTATTCTGTGAATATCCCACACTGCTGCCACAATACCATGGTGCAGTGAGTGTTACTACAGTAAATCCATGGTAAATGATGGCGATGTGTAGATTGAAAAGCCTTCTGACTGTCTCGTTGCACACTGCTTTAAACTAGTTTGAATCACAGTGTCATTTGTGTTCATCGCTGAATTCAAGTGTTTCACATTGGATCTCACAGCGCTGTTTAGTGTTCGCGTGACGGAGCTGTTCCCATAACGCGTCTTTTGCGCGTTCAAGTTCGTTATTTCAAATGTCGGCTGCGCTCATAACGGAAGGGACGCACATGCGGTGCAACGCGCTCGGTTTTTCCAGACGCGTCCGTCCCGATAATATCGTTATCGAATTATCGCCCAGCCCTAGCACAACTGTATATACAATTTATTTATTTTCTTAAATCTTATATTGCAATTTTTGTCTATTTATATTTACATATGTGTATTTTTTTTATTCCCAACTTATATTATTTTCTCTGTGTTGTTGTTGTCATCTCTGTGAACTGGAAGCCTGTGACACCAAAACAAATTCCTTGTATGCGTAAGCATACTTGGCAATAAAGCTGTTCTGATTCTGATTCTGAATATTTTTCCTATTTAAAACTTGATAATTACATTATGTACAAAGACGGACGAAAAATGAAAAGTTGCAATTTTCTAGGTCGATATGGCTAGGAACTATACTAATCAACTCTGCTGGGTGCAACTCTGCATCTACACCAGTCACTTTCAGGCGCTGCGTAATATCATTGCGCCTGCTGCACCCATGGTATGGCAGATACATTAAAAAATAATACAATTTATATACTTTTTGATGTCAAAAGCTCGTCTTGTCTCACTCTGTTTTTTTCCGGTTCATGACAGTTAGGGTATGTCGAAAAATTCTCACGAAAAATCTCACATTCTCCCTCAACTTCAAAATAGTCTTATATCGCTGTTTTACCTTTTTTAATGAGGGTGTTTGATCTTCTTTGCATGTTCACTTTGCAAAGACTGGGTTGGTACTTTTGGAGTGATGTAGGATGATTTTGAAATGATTTTTGAAGTTGAGGAAGAAAAGATGATTGGAGTTTTTCAACATACCCTAAATGTCTTGAACCAGAGTACACAGAGTTCTGGGAGAGTAAGACAAGACGAGCATTTGAGATTAAAAAGTATTTAAATTGTATTTTCTTAATGAAAATAACCAGTCGTTTCGCTAGATAAGACCCTTCTTCCTTGGCTGGCATCATTTACAACCACATTTGGGATCATTTGAAGCCATGTTTAAACTGCATTTTGGAAGTTCAAAATCGGGGGACCATAGTAGTCCATTATATGGAGAAAAATCCTGAAATGTTTAACTCAAAAAACATAATTTCCTTACGGCTAAAGAAAAAAAGACATGAACATCTTGGATGACAAGGGGGTTGAGTACATTATCTGTAAATTTTTGTTCTGAAAGTGGACTTCTCCTTTAATGGAGATAAGCACTGAAATTACATAAAGTCGTTGTGCAGAAGTTAAACAAAAATTATATGAATTTAGACATATTTATAGTGGATGCGCTTGATCCCTTTTCCTGTGGCATGGTTTTATGGACCTGAAAACTTTTGTGCGTACTTTCATTTTTAGGAACAAATCAATGGAGAGATTTATAAATGAGGCCTCAGATGTTTTGTCCTGTTCTGAAAACATAACTGACTGTGTTTACATCACAGTATTTGGAGATGCAAGTGCATTTAACCGCAGTCACGAACGAGCTTCAGGATAAATACAATGAGCACTCAAAAGTCCGTCAGTACGTGAGGTTCCTGCATTAACATGTACTGCATTCCAAACGGCATAAATGAAAGCATATCTGAAGTAAAACACTGAAATGACGGCGGGTGGACGCATACACTGTCAAGCAATGCACACGTATCTCACAGCGCTTATTCTGTGCAATTAGGCACGTCACAATTGTTTCTAGCAAACACACATGCCATTTGTGGGGAAAAACAAGCTCAGAATTGATTCTGAAATGTTTGTTAAAGAGAGAATCACGATGCATCAATATTTTCCCCCACCCCTAATAATAAACCCACATAACTGAACAGATAAATCTATGCAGTCTTTGAACTTTTCACGATTTCGCTCTGCTTAATAAATATTATTATAGCCCTATTACTTTTTCTTTCGGATACCATCCCTATTGAAACGTGCAGCACCCAAAAAATAAAAATAAAATAAAAACATTAGGAGAAGCACTCAATCAAAGACGGGACTAAACTTTCAACACGTTCTCACTCCCAACTCGTCACACATTGGCGCTCGGTCAGGACCCCTTAGTGTGGCTTTTTTTCAATGCACAGGGGTATCCTTTTAGTGTCACTTTTCGACCTGCAGGGTCCTCCACTGTTTTTAGTTGTTTGTCTTTTTTAATGATTTGCATGCACTTGTAAAAAATAGAAATAATTTTATATAAATTTATACTTTCATTCGAGCACCTACCCCACCCCTACCCTAAACCTACCTACTTCTGAACAACATAAAACAAACAAAAATATAAATAAAATTAATATAATATAAATATAATATAATTAAAAAATATAAATATAAATAACAATACAGTCACATGTATTTATTGCAAAAACTGACCATAAACAAGCAGTATAAAACCATTACAAATAAGTCCTGTTACAGCATTCCGTCTTTCTGAAGCCATACGATATCTTTTATGCAAAGAAGAGAGTAAAACATAAGGTTTTCATTACTGAAAATGATCCCGCTCCGTTAACAGGCTCACATCTCAAATAGGTATCAAAAAGGTACTACACAGGCCTATATAAGATTATAACACTGCATGTTCTATTAGGGTTGTGCCGTTGGACGATATTATCGTGTATCGACGATAGTCAAAGATATCGCCTGTTGCTGATGCCTCTGGCGATAGCAAGATGATTATTACTATTATTATTTTTATCCGTCAAAAAGAGGCTAGACACCTAACTTTAGCAATGCAGCGTGGAGAGATGCTTCTGGGACCCTTTAGAAACTTGCGACTGGTATAAACACAAGCATTAACTACAGTGGCCGCGATCAGCTCCAGTGGCCGTGTCAGAGCCTGTGCAGTATAGGGGTCAAAACATGTGTCGAGGGGCGGCTGTTATAAACGCAAGCATTGACTAGAGGGCGGCGATCATCTCCGGTGGCCGTGTCGGAGCTGTAACGTGCCACAGACGTGTGCAGTGTGGTAAAAGATTTATTCATCATACAGTGTAGACAACTTCACTTATAATGCAAGTACTTTTAAAAATGCATAAACTAGCACTAGACTATTGGCTAGTCAGTGATTATGTTCTTTGATAATGTTAATGTTATTTGCTTGTTTTCTGAAGCTGCTTTTTGAATAACTAAGGAAATGTAAGCATTATAATTAGTAACCTACAATGTTTCTATTAAATTGTTATGCCTTATGCTGGAGCTGGTTTCAGGTAATGAAACCAAGTTAGTAAATAATTAAATAAATTAGCACGATAATATCGTGTACTGGTGATCTCACAGGCAGACGATAGGATGATATGAGGAGCTCTTTTCCAAAATGCTGTAAATTCATTTTGATTAATTTGATTAAAAATGCGTTCTCTTTACCAAGAAAGTGGCAAGATGAAAACCACTATTTTCTGTTTTAAACTTTCACATAGCATCTTTAGGTTATAATAACATAAAAAATTCAAATCTAGATTTTGATTTTTCTAAGATTTATTATAAAAACTGATTATTTTTTCCCAAAATGCAATAAATCCATTAGGGGTCTACGCTTACTTTTCTTTTTAGAGAAAGTATAAGTGATGGAAAGAGATGGCATAAGTGCAATCAAATTCATAAACTGTTGTTGAGATTAATGTTTTAAATATACAATTTTGAACATAGAAATATTAAATGTTTTAATAACTAAAAAGAAGATAAAAATGAAATACTGCCAGTAGGTGGCGGTAAGTCACTGATTTAATTTCTGAATCATATCATTCATTTGATTCGTTCGAACGGCTGATTAATTCAGGAATAAAGCAAGTGACTCTTTTTATGAATGGGTAATTGATTCACTTACTAGAAAATGCACGTTCATTCGTAAAGGAAACACCGCTGTGTTTGAATGGAGATGCGCAGCGGCTCAGTTGTGACTTTGTTTCAAACTATTTTTAAAGATGAAATAAAGCAAAATCAGGCAATACTGTTATAGTCAGACAATGTAAGTCACTTAATATTAACTTCTTGTTTATTTAACTGTTGTATTAAATCAATATCTCATTTACAAACTCCCTTAAAAATCATTAAAAGCTGTCAATCATCTTAGTTCATCGCGATCTCACAAAATTATAATCAACGAAACTCTCTACACTGCTCAATGAATCTCTTATTTACACTCTCTCTACACTTTGTTTATGAAAGGATTCGTCAGATATGTCTGTGATACATTACTCAACGTTGAAAACTAGGATGCGGGGTGTATTCAAAGCACCGCCTTTACTGTTTACAATGCGTGAAATGCTGCGCTGTGGCTGGTTGAGCGGATGTATCGCATTTTGCAGAAAAGGGAGACTGGCGTTTGTCGCGGTTTGGAAAAAAAGGGAGAAAACATGACAGAATAACACGGTGGATATCGCATTTTGCGTAAAATTAAAAACTGCCTTTTCAATAACGACCAGATACAATACTGATTTTGGCAGGAACTCAATTTTGTAAAAAATGGCGTTTATCGTGTTTTGGAAAAGAGCTCTTCATATAAAAACTGAGCATATCGCCCAACACTATGTTCTATAATGGTAGCTTCAGTAGTTTTATCAATACTGGTAAAATTTGATGGTTCATGACACCAATTCTGAAAACACAGCACTTTAAATAAATTAAATTAGTAGAACAAAGAAATATAAATGAAACAAGAAAGAGTATCTCTATTTAGTATCTGCTGAAGTATCGGCTTATTAAAGGGGTCATCGGATGCCCAAGTTGATATGATTCTTAATGAAAAGTCTATAACATGCTTTGGTTAAAATTTCTCAATGGTAGTGTAAATAACACCTTTTTTACATTGCCAAAATCAGCTCTGCAAAAATCATCCTGTTCTGGTCGAGGTTGCTTTAAATGTTAATGAGCTCTGCTCGCCCCGCCCCTCTCTTCTCTTTGTGGAGTGACGAGCCTGTTTACTTCAGCCGCATTTAGCCATTAAACTTGCTAACTAGCACGTTCCACTGCATGTATTTTTATCATTATAGGATAGATGTGTACATACACTGCCAACACATTAATGTTCAAACTACATGTAAAAGTGAACTTTTCATCCAATGACCCCTTTAAGGGGTCGTTCACACGTTGCTTCTTTTGTGTGCTGAAGTTCATTATTTCAAATGGAGACACACTACAAGCGGGCTCATAACAGAAGTGATGTAGTCGCAACACTTGTGGTGCGCAATGTTACCAACTTCTTTCAATGGAAAGTAGCTTTCAAATGTCATTAGCATCGGATTTGAATTGTATTTAGTGTCAACCTTTTATGTTACATTTGTTTGTCTCTCTCTGGCTCTCGGCGCTCGTTCAGAAAAAGGAGAAAGCGGCACGGCTGGTGTTTTCCACATATTTTTAGATGCAACATGTGAACGGCCCCTAAAGCTACTAAAACACATTGAGTCAAGACTGATTGGTTTAACGCAAAGATCTATTTTGGAATTTGATTCTTCCCCCTTGTCATTGTAAAGCTGCACTATTTGGGATTTTAAAGATAGCAGAATGCTTCCTGTATCCAGGGCCATGACTAGGATTTCTGGGCCCTGTGCACTGAATTTGCTATTGGGCCCCCACTGTTGGGGTGGGGGTGATTTAGTGATTTAGAGAAGCATTTATTTGTTTTTAACCTTTGCAATGCCATTATTTTACTAAAAGTATGTCATCTTTTATGTCAAATTAAAAAATTTATATGTATAAGCTATTTAAAATTTCTTATTCAAACAATCAAATAAGAACAGGCAGAATTAGAAGTTACCAATCAAAAGAAATCAATATAAACAAAATTAATTTGCCCTACAGAGGTTGCACAGAAAAACATAAAAATGGCATGTAGGTATATTTACAGATGTTTATTGAGGCTTAGAGGTGACATGGATGTTTTATATTCATAATAATGTTCATAATCATTGTATATATTCGTGTCTGTTTATATTCATAACAATTCATAACAATTTGAGATTAATGTTTTAATTATAACATTTTGAAAAACAGAAATATTGACTGATGGATTGAAATGATTTAAATAACTGAAATGATACTTTAAAAATCAAACTAAAACTGCCAGTAGGTGGCGACAAGTCACTGAGTTTATCACTGAATCATTCATTCAATTCATTTGTTAAACGACTGATTCAAGGAACTAAGTAAGTGACAGTCTTTATAAATGGGCATTTGAATCATTGACTCAGATTCGTTTAAAAACGCACGTTCATTCATAAACAAAACTCTAGGACTTTGGCAAAATCAGACAATATTGTTATAGTCAATGTAAGTCACTTAATATTAATTTCTTGTTTAATAAACTGTTCTATTAGCCTTAATCAGGGGTCACCACACTCGGTCCTGGGGGACCGGTATCCTACAGAGTTTAGCTCCAACCTTAATCAAACACACCTGAACCAGCTAATCAAGGTCTTAGTAGGTATACTTGAAAATTTCAGGCAGGTGTGTTGAGGCAAGTTGGAGCTAAACTCTGCAGGACACCGGCCCTCCAGGATCAAGTTTGGTGACCCCTGGCCTAAATCAATATCACATTTGCAGACTCCCTTAAAGGAGAAGTCCACTTCCTGAACAACAATTTACAGATAATGTACTCACCTTGTCATCCAAGATGTTAATGTCTTTCTTTCTTCAGTCGTAAAGAAATTATGTTTTTTTGAGGAAAATATTTCAGGATTTTTCTCCAAATGATGGACTCCTATGGTGCCCCGAGTTTGAACTTCCAAAATGCAGTTTAAATACAGCTTCAAACGATCCCAAATGTGGTTGTAAATGATCCCAGCTGAAGAAGAAAGGTCTTATCTAGTGAAACGATTGGTTATTTTCATAAAAATAATACAATTTATATACTTTTTAATGTCAAACGCTCGTCTTGTCTTACTCTCCCTTAACTCTGTGTATTCTGGCTCAAGATAGTTAGGGTATGTCGAAAAACTCTGATCGTATTTTCTCCCTCAACTTTAAAATCGTCCTATATCACTGTTTTCCCTCTTTTGTTGAGGTTTTTGATCTTCTTTGCACGTTCACTTTGTAAAGACTGGGTCGGTACTTCTGCAGTGATATAGGATGATTTTGAAATTATTTTTGAAATTGAGGGAGAAAATATGATACAAGTTTTTCGACCCTAACTGTCTTGAGCCAGAATACACAGAGTTCAGGGAGAGCAAGACAAGACGAGCATCTGAGATTAAAAAAGTATTTAAATTGTATTTTTTAAATGTAAATAACCAATCGTTTCACTAGATAAGACCCTTTTTCCTCGGCTAGGATTGTTTACAACCACATTTAGGATCGTTTGAAGCCACATTTAAACTGCATTTTGGAAGTTCAAACTCAGGGCACCATATTAGTCCATTATATAGAGAAAAATGAAACGTTTTCCTCAAAAAAACTAAATTTCTTTACGGCTGAATAAAAAAAGACATGAACATCTTGGACGACAAGGGGGTGAGTACATTATCTGTAAACTGTTGTTCTGGAAGTGGACTTCTCCTTTAATAATTCACACACCTTTTCCATTATGATCATCGAAGCTGTCTACATTGCACAATTAATCTTTTATTTACATTGTGTTTTTGTTCATATACTCAAAGCAGAATTTTGATACATTACTCAAAGCAGCACAAACATGGTGTAGAAACTTTTGAAGCTCTCTTGAGCGCAAACACAAATATGCTGACTAGTGCTCCTCAATATTTTTCCATATTTGCACGTAGTAGTTAAATGCGACTGAAATAGTCGCACTTTAGAGCCCCGGGAGATCGGTTGCAATCGCAAAATAACGGGAAAAAAAAAAACTATATATATATAGTCCCCCCTATTATAGTTTCTTTTTGTTGTCCTGGGTAAAAGTTGACAAAACCTGACAGTTAATTGTGGTTACTACTCTTTTTGACAAACACTTTGCCAGGTGAACATTTCACAAATCTGAGGTACAACACATTTCAAAATTCAAAATATTTTTCTACATCAAAGTATGCATGAGTAAATTTAAATTTAAATAATGTAAATAAATTTAAATAATGTTTTGGAAAATGTGCTTTAAAAGGGGATGCAAAGAGCGAGAGATGTGACATAAGGTCTCCATCCATCCACCTCTCAGGTCTCAACTCCACCTGAACTGTCCATCACAGCTGATGAGGTTAAGAGTGGTCTGTCAGTCACAGCTGATCTAAGCCTCTCTTACTGAAGAGGACACATGGAGTTTCTAAAATGAGCACACACTGAGCTTCACTCAAAAGACACAAGAGAGATACAGTCATGTGCTGGTGATCTGAGAAGCAAACACTGCTAATTAAGCAATGCTTACCAGTCACACAGAGCAATTCTGCTGTTATTTATTCATTCTACCCCATTCTCTTTTTTAATGATATTCTAAGACAAATAATATGTAACCCATTGCTAATACATCTTTTCATTCCAAAAGCTGCATGCTGCATGTATTTTATGGCATCATATGTTTGCTCTCGATAAAAAGTGGATTATAACACCTTCAAAGATACCTCATTTTGGCCAAATTCTAATGCATTTACCCTTCATGGATAAGGCAATCTCAGAATGCATTGTGATGAACCTGAGGGCAGATGTCAGATAAGGTGAAAAAAAATATTACCTATAATTCTGTAAAGTATTGATAAGAACACTTAAGTGTAATTAAACTTGAGTATTTCACCCATTATTAGTGAGTGATATGCTTTTTTTTTTATAGTATTCTGTGGTTGCACTAGGTCATGGAATAAAGCTAGCAGTAATTTGTCGAAAAACAACAAATCACACAAAAAAGAAACCACATACTTTACGGTTAAACCTTCTTCAAATATTGACTGTGGGTTTGGAAACAGTACAGAACTTAAGCTGAATGAGTTGGCTCATCTGGGACTGACAAAGCGCGACCCATCACAACAAAAGCACATGAATATAAATGCAACGAGACGGGAGCATAGGAAATATTCTCTGCTTCAGCACCTCTATCTTGTGGTCTCCTATATTTACATTCCTGAGCTGACTGAAGGGTGTTTGTTAGGTGAAACCCCTAAAAACACTTCCTTCAGGATGCTTCCATCAACAACTTACAAATGCAACAAAGGCATGCCTACTTTCTTTCATGAGCACCATAAAGAATTTGACAATTGGTATTGAAATAGTATCACAAAACCATACTACACTGAGATTTTTCACTTAACCCCTAAGGGCCAATTCACAGCAAAAATATATTTTCACAGTAATGAGAAAACTGAAAACAATGCTATCCACATACACCTCCTCACACTGGGTGGGAAAATCAGCCGTAGGATACAGGATATTTTTTTGTTTCTACATATAAGTCACATTGTTTTTTGGTTTTCTTGCCAAAACAAAAGATATTTTACAATATTTAATATATTTTTATCTTAATGTCAGCTCAACTCACCAAGTGATGTCAGATGGATTGAGTTTGCCTTAAAGCACATGACTGACTGGAGTTTTACTTTTGCTCATGTCAGGAGCTACCCAGTCAGTGCTTGACTTAGACTAAGACAGCATTTCTGTACATAGATACAAGATTACGAGATTAAAGTTGTAATATTTCGAGAATAAAGTTGAAATACTATGAGAATAACATCGGAATTCTGAGAAAAAATTGTTGTCCATTTTTCCAAATGTTTTGAGAATAAAGTCAAAATTACTAGAATTAATTCATAGCAATTACAATATTAAAGTTATAATATTTGAAGAGTATATTCTAGCCTATTGCACATGCAAATGGCCTAGATTGGGAGCACTGGGAGAAATTCCAAAGTCTCAGCTTTCAAATTCTGTCAGTTTTATAGTAAAATACAAACAGTATGTCTTACAATAATGTGTTTTTCACGCTCTTTGATGTGGTGTGACAGATCACTGTATTGGCTTCAGTTTAGGAGGCATGTAGGTCAACCATCTTTCCGATTACAATAATGAGACATTTGTTTCATTAAATTAGGCTATACTATTTTTTTTTTCATGCAATATGATGTTCCTTCACTTTTATATCTTGCTATAAACTTGAAATAAACACATTTATAATTTGTATTTCGTGATAAAATGGACAGAAATTGAAAGATGAGCTGTGGTAAAAGCAACAAACCACAAAATTATTATGATTACTGGGTGGCTGGCATGCTACAAATAATAAATGGAAGAAGTTAAATATTATGTCCAATCATTTACTGTATTATACCGTGAATAAAACAGCTTGTGAATAGTCATTTAACGTTACATAGCCTACCTCAGAAAAGACAACAATATAACTTATGTTACCGAGTTGCAGTCCACTTCAACCTTTAGAACGTTTTATTGTTGTTTTTAATCAAATACATGTGAGGAATGAAAGATTGGATGCCACAGATGTTTTTGCAGAGTAGGTGGTGGAATTTTCACAAAGAAACAGTATAATTTAATGAACTGATTCACATTAATACAGCGATTTGTCACGCCACATTAAAGATCTTAAAAAACACATTATTGTAAGCTTGTTTTTCGCTATAACTGATTTTGAAAGCTCAGACTTTGTTTTATTTGAAAAGTAGCCACCAAAAGCACAAAGAGGGGCTGGTGAACTACAAATAACGAATGCAATCGAAGACATGAAATATTATTTCCAAGCATACTGTCCCCATGAATATGACACATGGTATGATTTCTGCTAATAAACTCTCACATATTTGTAGTATTAAAAAGGGTTAAATAAGTGAGCTACAGCGCCCCCCAAAGGAATGTCGATTGGGTGTGTGAGCTGATGTTACGATAAAAAGCTGTTCCCGTTCAGTCCTATAATGAATATCATATTCTTGAATTGAAGCTGTTCCCGCAAGTCCTTAAAATTGACTCTTTCTCATGCCAGTAAGATGATGCGACTGCTCAGACGCAACAATATTTAAATAAATTCCAGTGGCCTGACAACTTCTCAGAGTGCTCTCAATTTGGGCCATTTACATGCGCAATATAGCCTATACTCTGAAAATATTATAACTTTAATTTCTACAATTTAAATTCTTAAAACATTTCAACTTTATTCTCTAAACATTTCAACTTTATTCTCGAAATATTGACTTTATTCTCGTAGTATTTCAACTTTATTCTCGTCATTTTTCAACTTTATTCTTGCAATATTTTATCTTTATTCTCAAAATATTGACTTTATCTTCATAACTTTTCGACTTTATTCTCATAATATTTTAACTTTATTCTGGTAATATTTCGACTTTATTCTCGAAATATTGACTTTATTCTCATAGTACACTGACCAAAATTATAAATGCAACACTTTTGTTTTTGCCCCCATTTTTCATTAGCTGAACTCAAAGATCTAAGACTTTTCCTCACAAACACAGATTTAGACAGATTTGTGAACAATATTTGAGAGAAATAGGCCTTTTGTGTACATAGAAAAAGTCTTAGATCTTTGAGTTCAGCTCATGAAAAATGGGGGCAAAAACAAAAGTGTTGCATTTATAATTTTGGTCAGTGTATTTCGACTTTATTCTCGTAATTTAGACTTTATTCTCGAAATATTACGACTTTAATCTCGTAATCTTAGATTTTTTTTATTTATTTTTTTTTTTTGTCTCTTAATAGGAAACTTCATTCAAACAGGCTTTCAAGGAAGCAAAACATAATGTCTAATTTTAGAACAAATTTAAGTAAATTTTAAATACAATTAACAAATACTGCTAGTTTCACAGTAGAAATTTACTATAAAAAGAAAAATAGGAAATTAATTCATTTACATAGTGCTCAATTAGATGCCATTGTGGTTCTAACTAACAGGCAATCAGCACACATAGGATTGTGGGATATTATCTATGCTGCCTTAAAAATGACAAGATGAAAAGCATCTGTGTAATCTTACAGACATGCTGAATAATCTAAAAAAGAGCCCATATGACACTTTAATAACACCTTAACACATACAAGTTATTAAAACATGTCTACATGTCTAAAGATTATTTCAATAGCACAAATTCCTAATCATCAGTGAATGATTATCAAAAGCATGTCAGGAATATGTTCAAAAATGCAAACACAGGTTAAAGTTCCTTATTCCTAAGTCATTCACAAT
Source organism: Labeo catla (assembly GCA_012976165.1). Lineage (NCBI taxonomy): Eukaryota > Metazoa > Chordata > Actinopteri > Cypriniformes > Cyprinidae > Labeo > Labeo catla. The sequence continues at coordinate 10,098 of VONZ01001818.1, read as the reverse complement.
GGTTTATGTTTGCATAGTAATGCTGTTCTTATCCCAGTAAGCATCAATCATTTATTTATTTATTTATTGGCTTTTCAATGGGTAACAGTTATTTTATTTAATGTTAAAATGCAAATAGCATTCTCATGCAAGTCAGTACATATATCAACAATAATTTGAGACAAATATCAAGTAATTAAGTGGAGTAGTACTCCTGAAAAGTCAAAGAAAACTGTGTGTTCATCAGTCCTATTGGTTCTTCAGTGCATGGGAGCTGTAAGAGCTGCCTCATTGCCAGAAATTCAGAGGCTGACAATTCATCATAAAGAGCATTAATATTGCCATTAGTGAACATGTCATACTAGGCTGTCAAAGACTCACAGTTTCACCTCAATTATTTTCAGTTTACTCACTTACTCAGATTTAAACTGTATGACAACAAATCAATAAACTCTCTTTCAAATAAACCGTATATGAATGGCTAGAAGTATGTGAACACACCTTCTAATTAACAGGTTTGGCTAGCTACTTAATTTTAGTGAATACAAACCTAATGCATGATGCTACGGCATACAATTACATTCTAGAGAATTGTGTGATTCCAACTTTGTGTCAACAGTTTGGGAAGGGCCCGTTTTTTGCCTAATTATGGCAGCACCCCTGTGCATAAATCGAGATCTCCATAAAAAGAAATTCGCTGTGGAAGACCTAGACTAGTTTGCACAAAGGCCAGACTTGAAGCTCACTAAACACTTTTAAGATGAACCGGAATGCCAACCTTGAACCAAGACCCAATGCTAACATCCTGGCCTGACCTCATCCCTGAATGGATGCAATCCCTGTAGCCATGTTGCAACATTTGATATAAATCTTTCCCAGAAGAGTGGAAATTGTTTTGGAGGACCTACTCCCTAACACAGTTAATTGTTGTAAGCAACATCTCAACAGAAGCTTGTGTTGACTATTTACCCTCAATATTTGTATGTTCTCTCACATAATACACATGTGATGGCCCGATGTGTGGCCGCACAGGGGTGGTAATGTACGGTAGAGGTAACGCACTCGTGTCTCTTGTTCGCACCTGTGTACGCACACGCCCACCCATATCCACACGCATACATTTTACATGAATTTGGTAATCTGCCATTTCCAAGAGTAATGATAGTTTATAGTAATCACAAAACAATTCGTATTTTTTAAATTTTTTTTTTATTTTGTTTGCATATCTTTATAGCATTCTTATTTACATCGCTGTTCATTTGAAGTGCACACAAATGGGTTGCGTTGTATTTGTTATTTATACCTGTTTCTATTTGAGTTGAAGTTTGTCGGTGAGGAGTGGCGTTTAGCTGTGGACGAGACGGTTGGAAATGGTGTCCTTGATGACGGAAACTGGAGTCCGGGCAGGAACAAAGAATTTAAGCGTTATTGGTTCCGCTCGGGCGTTCCATTTGTTAAGCTGGCATGGGGGAGCCGGGAAATTGAAGACTTTTATTAATTTGATTTCTTTAGTTACGTGATTTATGGTTTTTGGTTAGATTTATTTTTCTTTAAGGTTAGTTTAAAATGTTATTGTTTGATTTCTGTTTTATTAGTTTAGTGTTAGGTGTTTAAAGTAATGTGCATTTGTTTTCCCCTTTTTGTGTTGTAATGGGCCCATCTATTCCTTTATAAAGTTGTCTGTTTTGTTTATTTGGTTAGTCAATTGTAGTCTGTCAGTTTGCTGTTTGAGTTTTTCTTTTTTGAATTTTTTTTTTTCCTATTTTGTTGCAACAAGTTTGCGTATAAGTTTTTTTGTGACTTGGGTTTAAATAAAGACCTGTATTTTTTGTTAAAAATTGATGTTCCTTTCCTTGACTCCTCGGTCCCTCACAACACAATTAACAAGTACAGTATTCAGTAATATATATATATATATATATATATATATATATATATATATATATTTAGTGAGCCTACTCAGTATATATTTTTGCTGTGGTACTGCATATTCAGAAGCATGACTTATAAATATCGGTATTGGTACATTGACTTCGGAAGAAAATAATGCAGTCTGAGAATACTAAATTTCGGCTATTGGGCAGGAAGTATCCTCTACACGTTTGGCCCAGCACTTCCAGGGCTACATCATGTCAAAGTCTAGCAATATATTTTACAAGCCCTGATAATTTCATCCCCAAAACACATGGCATTGATTTTCTTGAGATGTGGTTTAGTAGTTGTGGGCTGGTAATTCTGAGTTTTCACAAATTACTGACCTAATCAGCTGAGAATATAACAAAATGTAAGGTACAGTTCCCTTAAAGGTTCAGATAAAAAGTATGGACTATTTCAGACACAATGTATTCTGATAGCTTCCTTTGTTTGTCAAAGTATGACTTGAGTGTGTGTAATGTAGGTTAAATGGGTCAAACCATAGCAAAGCAGTGAGCAGAGAATGAGTGAAACAAGTGATTCTCTTCTACTGTGTCTCAGAGGGAGTGTGTGTGTGAGTGTGACTTGAGTATACATTACACATTGCCAAGCTCTAATGGCTCAGGCTGTTGTGTTGCTGGACTAGATGACATGTAGAAGTCTGTTGAAACATGAGACAGATGTCTTTCAGCAGAACGTCTAAGTAAAGAGCTTGTCAGGGTTTGGCATCTCTTCAACATTACAGTGATGTAACACTGGCTTCTGGTTGGCCAACATCAAATTGAATTTCTCAGACATAGTCTTACGGCCACACTCAAAAAAAAAAACAATCATACTTCGTTCCTGCAGTGACAGTGATCATGAACCTACCCTGGAACTGGCCTTGAGTAAATTATAGATGTAGATGATAGTGTAAATCCCACACTGCAGGGACATTTTGGTAAATGTTCCTTTAGCAAGTCAAGAGCAGCTGTTACAAGAAAAGTAGAAATGATTTGACAAAGGTCCCAGATTTCTTGACAAAGGTTTTTCACTTTCTGAAGAAAGATAGACGTATAGTGATGAAGACCAAAATATTAAATATCATGGATGAATATTTGCAGAGTAATCCACTATTTTGTAGAGGGGGCTCAAAATGGCAATTGTCACCTGAGATTCAGAGCCAAACTACAGGCAGGCAAAAATGACTTCAGAAAGATGGCAGCATGATAATGTTATTTTTACACAGAAATTGGTAATTCTATTAGTAAAGTCCGTTGACTTTAGCAATCTTTGTTACATTATGTGCCAACGGTGACCATTCAAAAATGAGGAAATGGCACTTTTCAAGTTTTTACTTTAAAGTTTGCATGCCTGTAACTCAAGAAGTATTAAATATATCTTAATGTCCTTTTAGATATTGGGTCTCAATAAACTTTCCTTTTAGCATCTTCATAGTTTGGTTCCAGAGATATTGAAATTTCAATATGGCTCCAGGGGTAAATCGTTAATTTGTATACATTTTCAACAGTTAAAAACCCAGTGTGGGTCAATGTGCAAAAATATGATGCTTCTACTTCAGAGGAATGTCTGAAGTAGAAATAATATTGAAAGCAGAGATGTATCTTGTTTCCTTCTGTCAAAACAACTGTATTAAACATACCTGTCTGATTGCCATAAATATTCTTTTTCCAAAGTTTGTGTGAATATATCTCAAGAAGTATTAAACATATTGTCATATGATTTTAGATTCTAATTCTTAATAAACTTTTCATTTGAAATCTTCATTTTCAAGGCCCTGCATCGTTCAGTCCCAGAGATGTGGGCATCTCAATGAGGCTCCATTTTCAGATTGTTGAATATTATCCACATTCAATGCTTGAAAACCAAATGTTGGTCACTTCATATACAGCTGATACTGATTGTATTTAAAGTAAGATGTCTGAAGAATAAGCAATGCTGAAACTAGAAATGTATCTTGTTTCCCTCTATCATAACAATTTCATAGGACATACCTGTTTGAGTGCCATAAATATTCTTTTTTCCAAAAATGTGTGTGCCTATAACTCAAGAAGTATAAAAGTCTTAATATGATTTTAGATTTGGGCTCTTTTTGGTTCAAAAGAAACTTTTCTTTTGGAATCTTCATTTTAAAGGCCCTGTATGGTTTAATCACAGAGATATTGAATTCTCAGTGCGGCTCCACATCCAAATTTAGTATCCTACCCATGTTCAATTGTCAACAACCAAATGTGGGTTTGTGTTTATCTTGACATCACTGTGGACAATGCAAATATGCAAACATATGCAACATTTAGGAATGTACAGTGTGACACGTCAGACTATGAATGACCAGGATCAACTGTTAACTCTAAGTAAAGTATGTACAGTGTGAAATGCAAAATAAAATTACCTGGGATCCCATTTACTTAGGGTTTAGAACTACCCAGTGTTAATTATTTCAAGTATAAGAGGCCTTAACGTTTTAGGTACTATCAGTGATTCTGCCAAATATGCCCTTTAGCAGTAGATAATACTTCGAACTATACCTGTGCTTCACAGCTGATTAATCCAGCTGAGGTAAATCTTGTTTTTTTGACATGGATACAATGTGTGGCAAAAGCATCCACACTTCCCTGTGAGGCGTGGGATTTGTTTAAAACATGTTACAGTACTGCATGCTTAAACACTTGGCAGCTTCTATTAAAATAAACAAAATCCCTTCTTTCAAATATACCTAAAACTGATTCAAATATGGAATCTTATGAATAGACTACAGAGAGCAAGGTAATGTACCTCTACTCGACCATTTCAGTGCATTTTCTTTGTTCTGTGCAACTGTTTTGATAGAAGGAAACAGGATACAATTCTCATTTCAACATTATTTATTATTGTTCTCTTTGTTCTTTAAATAAAACAAGTATCGGCTGTTTACAAAGTGACCAACATTTGGTTTTCAACCACTGAAAATGGGTAGTATTCCACAATCTGGACACTGAGATCCCCACATCTCTGAGACTGAATGATGTAGGACCTTAAAACTTAAGATTCCAAAAGAAAAAATCATTAAGAACTAGTATCCAAAATCATATTGCCATATCTTTAATACTTCTTGAGTTATAGGCTTGGAAAAAGAATATTTATGGCACTCAGAAAGGTATGTTCCATGCACTTGTCTTGACAGAAGGAAACAAGATACATCTCTGGTTCCAACAATATTTGTTCTTCAAATATTACTCTTTTGCAAAAAAAAAAAAGACTGAACAATGTGAGATTCGGCAAAAGACAGCCATCCTTGTTAATCCAGAGTTACCCAAGGGTTGACCATTTTAGGCATGAAAAGCCCTAATAATTAAAACCACTAGAAACTTCATGTCTTCATGGTCAATTAAAACTTTGGTTTGTTTGGGACAAAAGTATGGCAAAAAAGGGAAAGTGAGTCATACCCATGGATTCCAACACAAACTGGTCCTGCGTGACCGCCAGAGGAGGCTGAACACACACCGTCATTTTCGGGCTCTGCACCGCAGAACGACTCTTTATTTTAACCTAAGAAAAAAGCACACATTCAGGACACACTATCACCTCAGCATTATAAAGCACTACAGGCTCCTATTACACAAGAAAACCTAATATACTTAATAGATATGAGCGTTAAATGAGCTGCACTCACCTTGACTGTGACAGAGGGGACAGGCATGCCGTTCATCTCAGGTATGACAGCACACTGTAAGAGAGGTCATCACAAAACAGTAACACATTGTGCCCTCATGAGACAGGCAAAGTATGTGTGCACTATGTTTTTAGACAATACAGCATCCACAAGAACACAAAATCTGACAAAACCTTCCATTTTGGACATCCTCAAAGGTAAAAATGAAAAAAAAATTTTGTATGCATTTTTTTTTTTTTCATATTCGTCATCCTTTCCTATCAAAATGCTTGCTACGGATGCGAAAACTCCGAAAAACGAACCTGATCTGAATTTGTTTATGACAGGAGAAAGATTTGAAGGCAGTGTGTAAATGCGACTGACAACGTGAGGTTGTATTTATTTTTTTTTTAACGTGAAAATTTCGGACAAGAATTTTGGATTCGGTGTGCAAAGACCTTTAGGGTTTCAGTTAGTCTGTAGTAGGGCTGTGAAGCGATTAATCACATACAAAATAAAATTACATTAATTCGCGTGTATTTATATATACATAATAATTACACACAGTACATACACATATATTAGGCAAACTCAATCTTTTATTTTGCATGCCATTAATCACGATTAATCATTTGACAGCCCTAGTCTGTAGTCATTAAATTGAATATTATACATAAAAATTCTATATAAAACCAAGTGATACGGGCTGATTTAATTAGCTAAAAAATTATGTGTGTGTGTTAACTTAACTATAGTATTACAATATAATAAACTGTAACTTGAACTGTAATCTTCAAAACCAATCTTAATATGACAAAAGCTTTCTTTAGGGACATTCAGGGAAGTTTTCTTTTATAAGTAGCTTTACTAAAAAAATCTACAGAAAACAGTAAGTCTACAGTATCTCCTCATCTAGCTAGCTAAACCCGTGTGAATGTGTGTAAAAAATACTCATAAATAATAATAAATAATATAAATGTAAAAATAATGCAAGTTTCAATTTAGGGATAAGGCAGGGCTTGCTGTCGCCTGCAGTCCTTATAATGAGCTTCACATAAAAGCAATATAAAAATGTAGATGAGATAAACGTGTTAATATTTGTACCGAGACTTCGTCCAGGTTAGATGACACGATGGCGGTCAGAGTGAGCTCTTCCTCAGTCTCTGCTCTCGGGAGAATGTCTGGAGAAAGATAACACAAAAATTTTTGTGCAACAGAACTTTTACACGTTTAATTTTACTAATGTATTTTTAGGAATATAAGTCACATTTTTTAGAATATGAAATGTGCTGCGGGTTATACTGCAACGTGACTTACAATAAGGGTCAACCATGCAAAGCACACACAAATATGCAAATATGCATACACACACAGCATTTTTAGCACTTTCTAGTATTACTAATTTGATATCAAAACCTATTCATCATCAAAATCTTTTTTCCCAGCCACTCGGACATGGCTACATTATCACTGATTCAAAGGTGGACAACATTAGTACATTATAATAAAATGTATGTTAAATGTAAGACACTGTTTAAAAGCCAAAAGGCTTGCTTCATTTAAAAACAGATCAGTTACTGGTATGGCATTCAGTCTGGCATAAATTTGGGCTTTGCAAGAAGCCTTTATCTGTTAACATCTATTAACATACATGGTGTGCATTTATTTGTCTATATTCTGTGCATCATACCTTGGGTTTTGGTAGCCTCGCGTATAACCTTTTGTAGCATTTTCATCTCTGTATCGACCTCATCATAGTTGACCTCACGGGCATCCACTTTAGGTGCAGTGAAAAAGGAGGGGTCAGTGCCCATGTAAGAGCACTGGAGATGCCCGTCAGAGCTCAAAGTCACCACCAACCCCTTCAGTTCCCTGAAAACACAAAACACATTTCATGTCTGTCTTTAAAAAAAAAAAAAAATCTGCTTAGCCCACTGAAGGTTTCTTACTTTAGGATTGTTGTTTTTAGTTCACAGGATACTGGTTTCAGTACAAAAAGTTAAAATAAAATATTAATCTCTCACATAATATATATATATATATATATATATATATAGATTTTTTTTTTTTTAAATGACAACCTTTTGAATTAAGACACAAGTAATGCAAAAAGTCTGTCTGTACTTAATGAGCACATTTTTGCACCCTTTAAACAAAGCCCTGTTCCCAATAAGCTCACGTTTTTTAAAAAATTACTGTATATATAAAAAAATTATTTAAAAAAATAATTGAAAAGTTTTATTTGAAGGCAAGAGTCAATCACAAAAATTCAGCTAAGTAACACATTCAAAAATCAACTAACAAAAACCAACAAAACATTTTATTCATGGGGATTTACATAGAAACTAGCCTCATTATGAAGCCTCTTGTTAAATGGATGTCAACTTTTTTATGTTCCCTTAAGCCTGGAATGCACTACATGATTTTTGGCCTGATTTTTCACTGACTTACTGTCTGGAGAAGTTGAATGGTGTGTCGGATTGACTTGAAATTACAGGAAGTAAGTACTCACAAACATCAATTGGTTAAGACATCCAGTAAGAAAATATATTATTTTTTCTTTTTAAAATCTGAGCTCAAAAATGGTAGTGTGTAGGGGTGTAACGGTACACAGATGTCACGGTTCGATTTCACGGGTTTGATAAGATTTCGGTGCAACAGAAAAAAAGAAATAAAATCTACTATGCTAGGTTTCTTTTCATTTATTTTAAACAGACAGTAGTACAAATTAAAATTTTTCCCATGCACCTACATGTGAAAATACTAAATATTATATCAAATTAATGTCATATATAGGCTATAAAATCTGCAGTACATGGATACTTACAAGGAACAAATACTTGAAATATATTTAATTTAATTAACTGATAAGAAAGGGAAAAAACGGTGCGACACGTAACGTAACGTAGCCTATATTTGCTGAGTTTCAGTTAAATTGTGACAGAAAGGAAACTCAAATAGCATAAAGCGACATTCTATTTGTTTTTTTGTTTTGAGTTGATTTTGCTGGTATGAGGAAAGTTGACGTAATCGCGCCGGCGCAAACAAACACAAAACATATCAGTTCCAGGCCTGTAGCACTGCTAATTTACAACACAGTTGGTACTTTATCAAAATAAAATACAGTGAAACAAACATCAGCGCGCCCGCCGGTCACCGTTAGAACTCGACTGAAGTACTATAATTTACATAATAAATAATAGTTTAGCATTTGGATGTATAGCAAATATGGACATATTTTGGAATATTTGGATTTGTGCTGAATGAGAGAGGTAGGATACAAGGACACAAAGCTCCATTTCGCAGAGTGTTGAATGCGCAAGCCTTTAAAGTAACTTTATACTCCTTTGTCAGTGAGACACACGTTCATAATCAGCACATGATCACTGTCTAGTAGGCTTTGTTTTCAAGTGCGCAACTCCTGGCATTCGCTGTTCTTCTGTCGGCGCTTATCAAACAGAGTTGCATTACTGGGTGCCCCCTTCTGGATTAAGGGTGAATTGCATTAAGATGCAATTCAACTAGACAAGCAAAATGAGATAAGATATTTAGTCTTTGTTCTAGGGGGAAAAAAAATAAATTAAGTGCAGCTTTCTTAAAATAAGAAAAATTATCTGCCAGCGGTGTAAGTAAAATATTCTAATATAGTTTTTAGCATATTTTGCTTACCCCACTGGCATATAATTTAACTTGTTTCCAGGGGGAAAAATAGGATAGGGCTGGGCGATATGGGCAAAAAAATTATCACAATAATTTTTTTCATATCAGTCGATATCGATAATTATCACGATAAATGTCCAAAGTGGGAGTTGTAGAAGCCAGACCATTAAATTTCCTTAACAAAATAAATATCTAAACAGAAAAATTAATTTTTGCATGTTCTGAGTTATATTGTTTCAAACAGGTTTGGGTTGTCTGATAATGATAATGATAACAATAATAACTAGATAAAAAAGTTTGTCAAGACAAACTTTAAGTTGGCTTGAGAAAGCCGGACCAGAAAGTTTGAAAAAGTTTGAAAAGTTTCAAAAGTTTGAAAAGTTTGAAAAGTTTGAAAAGTTTAAAAAGTTTGAAAAGTTTCAAAAGTTAAGAAGTTTCAAAAGTTTAAATAGTTTAAGAAGTTTAAGACGTTTTAAGTTTGGATGGTTTTCAGTCTGAAATAGTTAGAAGTTTTAAAGTTTGAATGTAGTCTGTCAGATAGATAGATAGACAGATAGTATTGGTCAGATTATCAATCGACAGAAAGATAGATGATTCTAACATTATTACCAAGTTACTAGCATGTTGCTAGTCTGTTTCTAGCATGATTAGCAAGTTGTTAGCATGTTTTTAGCATGATTAGCATGTCGCTAGCATGTTTTTAGCATGATTAGCAAAGTTGCTAGCATGTTTCTAATATGACTAGCATGTAGCTAGCATGTTTCTGGCATGATTAGCAAAGTTGCTAACATGTTTCTAGCACGATTAGCAAAGATGCTAGCATGTTTCTAGCATGTTTCTAGCATGTTTCTAGCATGATTAGCATGTCGCTAGTATGTTTTTTAGCATGACTAGTATGTTGCTAGCATGTTTCT